>WSTN01000435.1:0-13600 GCA_019623675.1 Serendipita sp. 398 | reverse complement strand
CTCATCGATTATATACGCTCTCCAAAAACATGATGGACCAAATAAAGCGCGAGGGGCAGCTTAAGTCTTCTCAAAGTAGACCTCGCGATGAGTCGTCTCGCCATGGGCGCTCACTCTCTTCGATGGATCAATCTCGTCAGGCATTGGTAGATCGCACTATTACGACTCTCAAAGATGCGATTTCAGAGCTACAAGCCGCGACCAGTGATCTCACCATCGCTCGAAGAAACGTAGTTACTGCAGACGCTTTCCTGAGATACTCCCATCGGAGTCTCAGAGCTGTGGGGTACATAAAGGGCTTTACAAAGGGTTTTATAGACGATGAGTACTCTGCAACACTTCCGACTCCCCAACTGCCGGAAAGCGTGTGGCGGATGATATTCGCCTATGTGGTGGCAGAGGACTCTCTGTTACCCCTGGAGCCGCGGGATAGACACCAAGAATGGAGCTTCCGTTGTGCTCCACTTGCCTTATCACACGTCAGTAAGGAGTGGAGACGAATCACGACGTCCACGCCAACCCTCTGGGTCAATGTTCAGGTCGTATTCACTACAGAAAGGAGACTGAGATCTGCACTTTTCCATCGTCTCGTTGGATTATCAACCGGTGCTCCTCTCAATATCATCATTACACTCACAACAGATATCAGCAATGTGGTGAACCAGCTCGCAACCGCGTTCACCGAAGATCATCGCGTTCATACAATAGCGTGTCAAGTTTCAGATGACGCAGCCCCAAGTTTGCGCTCTCTACTCGACATAATTCCTGCTACTCAGAACCTCTATCTCCGAGGCCTCTCGATTGACGCAGGACCAGCTAGCAATACGGTCAAGTTGCCCACAAAACATGTAATGAGCGCCACAAACATATCCATTTACAACGTTTTGCTCGAGCGTCAACCCCCGTTCTTCCTCGTTCCACCCCCTCCATGGCACCTTCATACTCTCCGGATCGACCTTGTCTCCCTCTTTCGTATTGATATCGGCGGTACTGCACCATCTCTGCGACGTATCACCATTACTCACCCTCCAACCTACAATCAAATTCCACCCTGGTACGAAAATGCGATCGGGCCCAATGTCGAGAATGTGGCCGCAACTGAACTCATTGTCCATCCAATGTCGAGGGCTCACTTGCTACCTCTCGTTAGGTATATATCTCGTCTGAAACAGGTCAAGCGGATGGAAATATGTGGGGGTTCAGTACAACCCATCATTGGCACGATGAAGGACAACATTGAGAGTGGACAATTCGTCTGGCTACCAGCTTTATCAGAGCTAGTAATAAGCGACTATGAGCAACATGGAACCGAACTAGGACTCTATATTGCCAAAAGGTTAACCACTGCACAGGAGGGTCTCAAAGCCGAGACTCAATCGATTCAACCACTTACCAAATTCACTATGAATCGCTGCCCGAATATCAGTGCCGATATCGTCGGGTTGATCGAGCAACACTGTAAAGCCGGTGAGCATTGTATCAATCACCGGTAATCTCTGCGATCTGACTCTTCGTAGGACAGGAACTTACAAAAAGAACTGGTGCGGATTCGGAAGTTGTGCCTCCTCAATCTGCATGAGAATAGTTACCTCTTGCATCTATGTATGCTCATGAAGAATAGACTTGGCGAGTAGACATCCTCACGTTTGGAGTCCTCGTTTCTGCTACATAGACGAGACTCAGTGGAAGGATGAGGGTACATACGCAGTCAAATGCTGACTATCTGAGAAGACGAGCTATATGCAAAATTTATGTGTGGACATTGCATGAGGCCCTGCTTACATTAACTTTACAATCCTGATTGGTAGAAATATTATCTACAGGGTGTCTCTCAGTTTGATTTATAATGATCCGGTTCCTCGCATTCCATCATGAAGGCATTCCATACTATAGGTATATGAAAGTATCCTAGTCAAACACTGGTTCCAGCATTATCGACGCAATGGATTGGAATCTTGGAGGAGCTTTGATAGCAATCAGGAATCAATATAGTTATCAAGTAGAAATGACTTACTCGTCAACGAGAATTCGCTAAAGACGTACAGAGAGTCCATCCTGTGCGTATCGCAAGTTCCATTTCGTAACATTGAGGAGGGGTTATTTTCCCTTTCCCTCCAATAGTCATATCTTTCTTGCCTTCGACCCAGCCAATCGATAACAGAATCGGTGAGTGGCGGATCAGGAATGATGTTCACCGGTTCTCCTCGAAGATTCGACCATAGGCTTAGGACTGACGATCGATAGGACATACGAGCCGCGGGCAGTGAGCAAGCCCGCATGCTAAGACAGCACCAATGGCATCCAGGGCTGAAGAAGAGCGTGAATGAGTACCCAAAAGGTTTAAGTAAAGACGCCTACAGAGTCTCGTCAAAATAGATTTCACCTAGACCTACTATGGAGAGGTCACGATTGGATAGTCGGTCGGTGAATTCGCCACGGAGAAGCGACGTCAATGGCCCTTTTAGTATGGCACCTACAGTTGTCGAAAGAGTCACCATCGTAATCTTTGATATAGCTTGATCCTGTAGAAAATTCCGTCTCTCCAGCATGAGAAAAAGGAGATCCCATTCAGGAACTTTATAAAACTTGAGCTCTTCCAATGCTGGAAAATCGCAAGGTCGTAATATAAGGTGCGCACAGAAGTCGCTGGCCGATTGGGAGCTATCGTCCTGAAATGACACCAGTTTCAGGGCTTCAAGAGATGAGACATCCCATACGACCTCCGAGGAATCCCAATGTAATGAGGAAAGTTTGGGAAATTGTTGGGAATGAATTTGAATAGCTACTTTTTTTCTAAGATGTAAAGGACTCGTCCGTATATTCAAGAGCAGTAGATTTGGACAAGTCAAAGATGATAGGAATAGTTCGAGGTCTGTGGGTGGAACGGCCAGATCCAGGTTCTCCAGCGCGTCAAAAGCGAGATTGGGAGCTATCGCATCACCCAAGTCGGGTAAGGTCAGAGTCAGAGCGCGTAGATATGCAAGATTTGCTAGTAATACTGGTGGCATGGCCCATTTACTTGGTAAAACAACCGAAAATTTCTTTAGTTGCTTGATTGTCGGTAGCCATGAGTCAATGAATTGAGAGAGCTTCGAGTGTTGCAAGCTATGGAATCCTGATGGGCCACTGGAGCCAAATTGAGCAAAATTGAGACTGAGCTCCTGGATACTGGTGTTCTGGATGACATTCGTTGGTATGAACTCGTCCTCCGCCAGCAGATATTGCATTTTAATAGAGAGATAGGATAAGAGGGGGAGATAGTTCATCCCGTCTAATGCGAATCCCAGTAATTTCCAGCTGGCTAGGAGCGTTAGGTGTTTGAGATATGGCGAACACCGAATCAAGTCCTGAAAGCGTGTCCCCCTCTGTTTTCTCCAGTCTAAGGTGTCCATCGAGAGAGCCTGTTCAGGCAGCGGCCTATCGTATGTCGTAGATGGATCTTCCGGTGTTCGATTGTGGTATGGAGGCTCTATCATCGTGAGTGTTTTGAGTCGCGGTAGATCTGTGATGATAGAGAATAACTGGTTGACCGTCCCATGGAACGTCAAGGTCTTGAGATTGACGAGTGATATGCGCTTCAAGACACTGAGGGGCATGGCCGCCACGGTATCTCCCTCCAATACCTTGAGATTTGGCATTGCTTCGATTATGTTCCATTCCTCTTCACTAAGGCGAAAGCGACCAGTGAACTGTATCCCTTCAAGTTGTGGAAGTGGAAGGAAGTCGGATAATATTTGATGGACCGTTGGGTCAAGTGGACTAGATGATCTATAAATCCAAGAGCAGTCTCGAAAAATGATCCGACGTATCCTTGTAGAGTGAGGGAAGAGCAACGCTGCGTAGGAGTCGTAGCTGCTACGGCTTATCGGATATTCGATATTGACCGTCAAATTTTGATCGGTGGATAAGTAGAGGGCTGTCGTTATTCTCTGCAAGAGGTCGCTTTCTCCATACCCAGGGTTAATGGTGATCTGAGTCCAGAAGCGCGGGGTGCTGACAATAACGTCTCTCCATTTCTTGCTAACCAACACCATGTTGGAAACTGCCCTATATGCTGATCCCCATCCACACTCAACGATTTCATCAATAATGTGGACCCATACTTCCACTGGCAGCACGGACAGAGGGTCGGTACACGGCCCACGTCGCGAATCTCGTTGGTTGATGACAATTTGATTGTATCTGTTTCGAAGAATCTTGAGCTCCTCTCCATGCTCTGGGCGGTAGGCGCTCCCGCTCTGATTCTGTATCGATTTCAATAGTTTTAGTCGTTCGTTCTCCAGTTGATTGTTTATTCCCTCTCTTTGAACCGGTACAGTTGACTCCATTTGCCAGGTATGTCAGTGTAGACACCTTTCCAAGATGCCTGTGAAAAAAAGCCGGAAGGAAGAGAGCTTTGTATGAAATTTCTATCAATAAAACGGTTTCAAATCAAGTTTAGTATGTAAAAATACCCAGGGGTGAATTAATGGGTCACCTTTTAGATCTTGAGTGACAGCACCAGCCCAATCAAGGGTGGCCGAGAACCAAGTTTGCATACACGCATGCATGATATCCGACTCTCCAGGCCAAAATCTACCATTCTTGTCGGACCAGATACAATTGTACATGTTCTTTAAATGGTAATTAACGCATAAATCGTCTTTCTTCTCATGTGGTGGAGAACCATTTACCCTCGAGCAATTACTGCGTGATATTTGCGGTCAGCCTGTTATCGCGACGGAAAGCGCTATACATTTCATCGTCATACTAAAGGTATCTATACATGTTTATGTATGAAAATATAGATGTCCTCAAAGGTGTCATCCATAAGCTCGTTGCACCGTCTTTCAGAGTGAGTGGGAAAGGGAACGACATGCGAAGGATAATTCAGCTTTTGCTTATGGCAAATTGAAGACTTATCGGAACAGAGAGTTAATAAAAGAATGAAACTCGTCAACATTCGTCAAAGTTGGAAACAAAGGGGAGCTCTGCTCATGTTGTTGGTAGAAGAAAACAGTAAACGCTATTCTATCATTTCTTCATAGCCTCCAGCGTCGCTTGGTACAGTGCAAGTCGGGCTGGGTCAGAAGACCCGGCACCAACACACTCTGGACCCATGTATCGATTCCACCCATCAACCGTCTCCGATTGAAGTCCGAGAGCGACCGCTTCTCCACATTTCTCTCGAAGGAACCAAGCCCCTGATCCAAACGAGAGTTCGTCGCCCAATACAGTCGCACGGATTTGGTTGCGCTCGTTTGAATCTGGAACGTCTGCTGCCGTCGAAGTTGCACTGAGATCCGGTCGGATAGCGTGAACCGCTGTCGCGTTGAATTCGAGTGCATAGGGAAGCACAAAGTCGAACATCATCATGTTTCTCGCTAACAGTGAAATAAGAATCAGGAGAATAGTGAGAAGAAAAAGAGGGAGTACGTACTGCCTTGACCAGGTCTACCGGGTGCCACATTCACGTCAAACTTAAACGAACCGGATTCAAACGCCATGAGTGCGAAGATGGCAGCTTGTTCTCCGACCGTCTCGAACTTGAAGTTTTTGAACGATAAATTGACGAATTCAGCGATTTGACTTGGTGTTCTGCATGCGCTGTTGCTTGACCCCTCACACGAGGTTGGGATGGAAGGCAAGGCGGCAATCACTTGGGCGGCGCTTAACCCGGTTTCGGTCCCATTGACGGTACTGTCATTCCCACTCGGAGATGGAGAAGAAATGGACGAAATCGTAGTCGGTGAATGGCATGGGGCCGCGGATGACTGTAGTGTGAGGAGAGCGATGATGAGGACGAAGATTGGAAGGTTGTTAGGAAAGAGCATGACGACTGGATAAAAAATATCGCTGCAGTAAAATGGAAGATCGTTCAAAAAGGAGGAATTAAGCAGCGGTGGCGCGTCGTAAGACCGTTCGTGAAATCGTAATCGCAATCGAACCCAGTTCGTAAAGGGAGTGCCTTTGTATGGTACTCCTATATATGAAGGAACCGACTAACTCTGGAACATAAGATTAGAGGAAATCTAGCAATGATTGAAATGTGCCTACGGTAGTGGTTGGAGAATGAGAATAGTAGGCGCTATTTTACCACTTTGCTCCTAATTGGCTTGGCATCCAAGGCAGGGTCAGCGACATTGACACTAAAAAAGCGTGTAATTATTAGTAGTAAGGATAGTATTGGTATTTACATGCCGATTACTATCCCGGGCAAAAGTCGTCGAGGGGGGAATAGGGCCGATGTAAAGATCAACAGAAACAGAATTTACGACGCCAAACGCATGTGCGCCAAATTACACCGGAAATGTGACGTCTCAATCAAACACGGACTCCAAAGTCGCCGTAGCGACAGAACGATAACTCGAGGGATCTTTCAACAATGATCAGCAGGCGGAATGGGACCGCTAGGAGAGTATATACTCACTGGAAGTAGAGAATTCACTAAAAATGAACGCAGAGTCCAGCTCATGCGAGCCACACACACGTTCGCGGGTCCACAAGTTGAAGTCCTCTGCACTTGCTTTCCATTTATCGTAGCGGGTTTGTCTCTGGCTCAGCCAGTCCAGGATATGATCGGCCAATGGTGGATCAGGATTGACTATCGGTAGTTCGGCTCGATCTTCGGACCAGATACTACTGAGAGATAACGGGTACGGCATCGAGATGACAGGCGATGAACATGCTTGCATACTGAGACAGCACCAATGACATCCAGGTCTAGGCTGCAGGTGAGCCATCAAGAAGATAGGAATGATTAGGACTTACAGTGATTTGTCGAAGTAGATCTCACCCATGCCAGAAATCGAGAGCTCATGATTAGAAAGGCGATTCGTAAACTGACCACCAAGGAGCGATGTCAACGGCTCTTTCAGGACGAGACCCAAAGTTGTTGGGACAAATACTTTCGTGATCTTCGAGATGGATTGATCTAATAGAAAATTCCTTCGTTCTAGCATGAGGAATAGGAGATCCCATTCAGGAAACTGATAGAATTTGACTGTCTCTAGTGATGGGAAATCCCGAGGTCGTAAAATTAGATATGTGCAAAAATCACCGGCAGCTTGTGATGCACCATTCGAGAATGAGATTGATTTTAGTGCCATATGAGGCGAGATTTCTAATTTTGCTTGGGGAATTTTCCAATATAGTGATGACAGACGAGGGAATTGTAGTGATGGAAGGCGAAGAGTCATGTTTGTTGCGTGATTGAAATCCATTATCTGTAAGATAAGCAGAAGCAGGCTTGGGCATCGCAGTGATGACAGGAAGTCATTATAGCACTGCAGGGGATGGTTCAAACGCAAGTCCTCTAATGCGTTCAGAGTGAGTTCAGGAAACTCTGAATTGTCGTCAAACCCCGCTCCAACGAGGTGTAATACACGAAGATATCGCAGACTGGACAAGAAGGTAAATGGTATTATCCGTTGAGACCCGACGAGGATAGATAGGGTGTCCACTTGCTCAAGCGTCGGTAGCCATGAATGAATGAGTCGAGAGATATTTGTGTCTTGCTCGATTTGGTATTCCTTTGTGCTTTTGTACTCGCAATATGTAAAATTGAGACTAAGCTCCCGGATACTGGTGTTCTGGGTGACGGTCGATGATGAAAATTTATCACCCGAGTTCACCCACTGCATATTGACTGAAGTGTTGGAAAGGAAAGGGAGCTTGTTTACGTCTCCGAGTGCTAATCCCAATGTTTTCCAACTGGTCCACAACGTAAGCTGCTTGAGACGTGGCGAGCACCCAAGTAACTCTTGAAGCCGCGATGCGTCACGCTTTTGCCACGTTAAAACTTCCAGAGCGAGAGGTTGCTCCGGTGGCGGGACGCGATATCCGTCAGATGGGACTTCTGCATCGTCTTCCCATCCCCACACAGAGCGGGACGGATCCATTATTGTGAGTCTCCTGAGTCGTGGCAGATATGTCATAAGGATGAACAGTTCGTCGGCACGCCCACTAACTGCCAAAGTTTCAAGGTTGACGAGTGATACGTGTTTCACAATACTGAGCGGGAGAACACCTCCCTCCAAGAACCTGATTCTTGGCATCGATTCGAGGATGCCCCATTGGTCCTCAGTGAAGTTAGAATCAGATAACCGTAGGTCCTGAAGATTGGGGAGAGGAAGGAGGGACAGTAATATCTGATACAGCGATATGACTCCTGAACCTGACCAGCTCGAAGACAAATAAGTTTGCCTAAAGGTGATTCGGCGTATACGGGCGGAGTGAGGGGCGAGCAGAGCGTGACAGCCGTCGTATAGGTCTCGGCCGATTGGTCGCTCGATATCTAGTGTCAGAGCCTGATCCCCAGATAAATAAAGTGCAGTCGTTATCCTTTGCAGCACTTCGCTCTCTGCAAAGCCGACTTCTATGCTAATTTGGGTCCAAAACTGTGGTATCCTGACTATTGCGTCTTTCCACTGCTTGCTGACTAGAATCATATTGTAAATTACCCTATATGACGACCCCCATCCATCGTCCACTATCTCTTCGATAATATGGACCCATATATCAAACGGGAGGATCGACAGTGGATCAGTCCATGGGCCACGTCGTGCCTCTCGTTGGCTGATTACAATTTGATTGTATTTGTTTTGGAGAAAATTGAGCCCCTTGCGATTCTCTAATCGATATGCGTTTCCGCTCTGGTCGTGTATCGATTTCAAGAGCTGTAGCCGCTCGTTCTCTAGGCGTTCATGCTGCGCTACCACTTCCGCAGTGGAATGTACCATAGCGATACTATGAGGAACTACTAGACAGCGTTCGGTTTCCCTATTCCTGCGTAGATTGTGAGAGTATCCACGATCATAGGTAGAGACGTACTTGGAAAGTCAGTGCGAGATGGCGGGCAAACACGGTGGCAACCCAATGGTAACACTACCCCGACGCAATATCCAAGTGAGTTGCTAAATTTAAGTAGAAACAAGATATTTATTATTTCCTGAAGCATATTTTCTGAGATGACGGTTGTTAGCCGTCATACTGTCTTTCACAAGGTGGTAAATGCGGCTAACTTCTTCTAGACCTGACCACGTCACGAGTAAGACCTGATAGCAACCTAATCGAGGCTCATGAATCGCCCTTATCAGCATACATCCTTTCAACACAGGGTTTGTCGTCGCCGTCGGCAAGTATCACAAGTTGTTGAACCGAAAAATACTCTGCCACCAATGTATGAATACCTTGACAAGCAGGTCCATGTTCAACTAAAGAACGGAGGAGGACACGTATCTGGTACTCTCATTGGATTTGATATTCTTCAAAATATCTGTCTCGCCAACGCTGTGGACCAAGGCCAGAAGAGGGTCAGCGTCAGTGGCCTGTTGGGAGAAATCGTGCGATTCGTTCCATACTAGGCCTTGAGCCAGTTTCCTGAATTTTTACTCCAGGTTTGCAGACAGGTATGCTAATATTCTTCTTACCCCTCCTGATCGCTTTCGACCTGTAGTTCATTCGCGGAAACACTGTGCACTCAATCGAGTTGCTGAAATAAGGAATATATGGGTATAGTAGGTCCGAGGTAACATATTTGTCCTCAATACAGGGGATTCGCTGTGCTCATCCTGCAGGATATAGGGCCAAATACTGTAAACTACTTCTGTTCGCGCGTAGTGCCGCAATCGATTCTGTTTTCTATGCATATTCATCGTTACATCTCAATCAAGCTGCCTGCCCTGAGCTGTCCCCGCACTTGTTTTCATTCGCTTCAGCACTTCTCCCCCAACCAGGTCAGCTGATTGAGCAATCCATCACAATTTCCAGCAGAAAAAAAAATGCCATATATCGATTTGATCACGAACGTTAAGGTATGGTTTATGTCTATTCAAACCGTCTTGATCTCATTACGCCATCAAGCTCTCGGAGGACAAACAGCTTGAAGTGGTACAGGCTCTTTCAAAGGTATCCCTTGGGGTATCAAGCGAATTGATGGAGTATAGAACTGATCTGATTGTCGATGGCTAGACTGGTGCCTCTGTTCTTGGGAAACCAGAATCTTGTAGGCGAAGGGATCAGTTTCGTTGATAGACTCTAATCTCATGTCTGTGTAAGATATGTCGGCATCGTACACACACAACAGCTCCCTCATCTTTGCGGGAACGACGGATCCTTGCTTCCAGATTCGCCTCATAGTGGGTGTTCCGCCCAAATTACAGAAGAAAATTACTTACACCGCTGCCTGCCTAACAGTCGATTGGATTGACGGTTGAGAAGTGCCCTGAAGTATCACGTGCGCTCTCGGAAATTTTGAAGGTAATCACACGCACTACTAACAACAATTTATTCAAGACTTACCCCTTATTGCTCTCTGTACCTTAGAATCTAATGGGACTCGACTCTTCTAGGGGATATATGCAACTCACCGATCCAACGGCGGAACGTACTGGGTAGGTAGTGTGCTCGATATTGGTTTCTAGACCTACTGACGCTGTTCAAGCTATTCTAGTACCACATTTGGAGAACTATGGAAATAGATTCCGGCCCCTCGGTATGGGACTTTCAAAGCAGACGCATATGGGCTACAAAATCTGAAAATTTATCTCTTTGAAACTCGAACTTGGTCCTTTTCCTTCTTCAGTATAATGGAGTACCGTCCACAGTTCTGTCACCGGATCTGGAGCTGCCGCTGAGATTACATTGAGACCCCCCCGCACATATTATACCCTCTTCACGCGACACAGAAATAGTGATACGCAGCTAAACTTGAGAAACATGATCACCCGAGAGACATGGAGCACATGGATCTCATGCCTTCGTAGCGGCGGTTTGCAACTACCTCTCTTGAAGCTTGGATTCTTCTCGACTCACCATTATTTCTGACAATCAAAGAGACATGACAAGCCTACTCCCCATCGTTGAAGCATGCGACAACTTTCGGATAGAGACGAGTTCAGAGCTCTTGCACCCGTTTTATGTCCACGTACCACCAGAAAGAGAAGACGAGCCTATAATCGGTCTCTTACGCGCCTCTATTCTCGGGGAACTGGAGAAATACAACCAGATACTGGTATCTGAAGGTTCGGATCCAATATGGACGATCGTTGAATGGACAGGGGAAGTCGTTCATGGGGTGGTTGGGAGAAGAATTCATGGGGCCAAGATCGGTGACGAGAAGTCACGAAAGATGGTCGGGTTCTCGTCAACCCTGAATACTTCAGAATTGCGATCCGGTGCGATTAAAGAGATGTGTGAGAGGTGGCACCATGCAGCGGAACCGTTCGGGGACCTCATCGCGGGGAAAATGTGGAGATATGAGCTCTACCCTATCTATTCTCACCCTTTCATCCTCGATGAGAAGAGGATAGCATTCGCGATGGAAAGGGCTGCCACTCCGCTTTTCGGCGTCGTTACATATGGAGTACATCTGACGATGTATACAGCAGACTATAGAGTATGGGTGCCCAGACGAGCAAAAACGAAGCAAACGTACGTAACTATTGCGCTTCTGAGCTTCGCCAAAATAACTCCCGAGCAGGTTCGGCGGCTTGCTCGATAACACCGTGGCCGGTGGAATTCCTAGAGGATACAGCCCATTTGAGAGTATAGTAAAAGAGTGCATGGAGGAAGCATCACTGGAGGAAGGGGTGGTAAGACCAAACATCAAGCCAGTCGGCGCCGTCAGTTATTTCTATCAGTATGTCTACAGCCTCCAGCCGCTCTAGTATCCTGACTAGGACAGGACCAAGAAAGGATGGTTGCAACCAGAGGTCGAGTAAGTTTGCATGAAGGTCATGAACCTTTCGAAGTAACGCCAGACAGATATGTCTATGACCTTCTGATACCTCTCGGAGAAGAGGATAATCCGAAGTATATACCGAAACCATTCGATGGAGAGGCTGAATCTTTCGAGGTTTGTACCATTAGGTGATCCAAAACGTTTGATTTATCGTCAAGTAGCTATTGTCTTTGGACGTTATTAGAGAAAAGATGCTGGCTCAGGAATTCAAGCCAAACTGCGCAATAGGTAATACTTTGGTAGACCCCGGTCTGTTTTGATCTGACTCTGTGACAGTCCTTTTGGATTTCATGATTCGCCATGGTCGATTGGATGCGTCAAACGAGCCGCACCTGTTAGAGATTCTAAGTCGAACCCACGGTTCTTTTGGTTATACAAATTGAAGAATGGTTGATATTAGTTTGTGTGCTACATCGATATAAAGGATATCACATTTCCCCACATTCTGCGCCAGCGTCAATGGTCATGTCTTGTCAACGTGGAACTGGACACACCTGTTATCTTCACCGCGAGTTTAGGACGGTTGTTTGCACCAGTGGGGACACGCTCGATTTTGCGTACGGTCAGCATACCATCGATCACCCGACCAAACACCGTGTGTTTTCCGTCTAAGAACTCTGCTGGTGCAGTTGTGATAAAAAACTGGTGACAGTCAACATTCCCGAACTGCGCAAACTGTAGCCGCTTACCTGACACCCGTTGGTGTTTGCACCAGAATTTGCCTGAAATTTGTGTCAGAGCACGGTGATTGACTGAACAGGGTTCTTACCATGGAAAGAAGTCCGGGGGCATCGTGTTTGACTTTGAAATTCTCATCCTGGCAAGTTTTTTAGATGGGTGGTGGGAAGCTAAAAAGCCTTACGTCAAATTTTTCCCCGTATATTGAGAAAGAGCCAGTTCCGTCGTTGTTAATGAAATCACCTCCTGATTAGAGTGTCATTGGCGATTGGAAATACCACATATTGACGCACCTTGACACATGAAGTTTGGTACTCTATGACCTAGATTCAGAATCACTTACAACTTTAAAGAATAGTCACAAACATACACCCTGACGCAGGGTCAGTAACGATGCTACATGCGACCAAGGACCTACCGATGGAAAGTACAGTTCTTGTATCCCTGTGGACGGTTGTTCACTCTATCATGGTGTTATTATATTTTAAAGACTTCCAAAACTCGATATACCTATGTTCACCGGTGCATAATTGGCGAAAGTTTTCTGCCGTCCTGAGTGAGAGTTATGAAAACTCAGTTCAGACCGTTAGGAAATAAGCCTACAGCGGCACGATATCCGAGAATAACTCCATTTTGATCCTTCCTACTTGTGTTTCACCAATATTAACATCCATAAAGACTATCGGGCGGGTTGTATTAGAAGTGGTCATGGTGAATGGCTTAGCCACCACCTTCATCCTGATCCCGACGACGACTTACGGCCCACTCTCCGTCTCTGCCCAAATATTCTAAAGAAACAGAAACAAGCTATAGAAAGTGTTATAACACTATCGACGTTCCGTCCGGTGGCTCAACGTACTTGGTCAGCACAAACCGCGTGTTGAACTCGACCAACCAGTTGCTTTCACGATGGCGGACATCTACTCCACTCTACCAGCAAACTCGCAAATTTTTACATCCAAGTCTCGACCTCCTTTTGGCTCGTCAATGGGCGTCCTATCAAGACACAACCAGATGCCCAACGCTGCAGTTGCGTTGCCACAGCCCGTCAAGATAATGCAAAAGCGAAGGAGATCAGAGGATTCTGATGACGATATGGAACAGCAATCTCGCTCGCGCTCACCTAGCCCAGAGAAACGAGTCATTGCGCCAGCCCGATCGCGCAAACTTCCATTGAAGAAAATAAGAGCTGATCCAGAT
>WSTN01000434.1:0-10714 GCA_019623675.1 Serendipita sp. 398 | reverse complement strand
GAACAGAAGCGATCTCCCGAAGAAGAAGCTCGGCAATACCGAGCCCTCGCAAAGGAGCGAGATGCCATTGTAGAGAAGGTTCGCTCCTTACCCAAATTTCACGATTTTCTTAAGCCCCCCAGGCTACATCAACTCGCCGAAGCTGCTAAGAACGGTCCTGTGGTTGTCATAAACGTTTCAGAGAAGCGGTGTGACGCTCTGGCTCTCGTGCATGGAGCTGATGAAGCAATCCATATCCCACTACCGAATCTCACATCCAAGAGGATCACACAGCTCCAAATTGAGTTTAATGGTCTTCTAAAGTCCAGCGGCATTCGAATGCGGGCCGTGCGAGACGAGGATGGCGAAGTAGGTGGAGAAGAAGGGTGCAAGAGAATACTTGCTGAGCTTTGGGATCACCTGGTGAACCCCGTTTTGGATTCCTTGAAGTTCAAGGTAAGATTTTGAGATGATATATCCCATTATGTTGACCAAATCCCTTTCAGTCCAATCCAGGTGGTCTTCCCCGTATATGGTGGTGTGTCACGGGCCCGCTCGCCTTCCTTCCAATTCATGCAGCCGGTATATATGGCACAGAAGATTCCAACAAGCAGATTCAGGACTATGTCATCGCATCCTATACGCCTACTATATCCACCCTTCTAGAACGATCTGATGCTTCTGTGCAAAAATCGTTCCGACATCTGTCAGCAATCGAGCCATCCTCTGGAGCGTCCTATATTCCTAATACGGAAAAGGAACTGGACCACATTCGACGTCACCTCCAGAACCGAGACTACGTTGTCCTCCACAAGGCCGACGCTACCAAGGAACGGGTGATGAACGAAATGCGACATTGTAACTGGCTCCATCTCGCATGTCACGGAACCCAGGATGCGAAGAACCCGACGAAGAGTGCGCTTGTACTCCACGGCGGAAAGCTCACGCTAGAAGAGATCATCCGCCTCAACCTTCCTCACGCAGAGTTTGCGTTTCTATCGGCGTGCCAGACGATGACAGGAGACGAAGGGCTTTCGGATGAAGCTGTACATATCGCGGGGGGAATGTCCTTGGCAGGATATCGGAGTGTGGTGGCGACTATGTGGTCGATTGAAGATGCACTTGCACCCAAAGTAGCAGATGAGTTCTATGCTCGTATATTACAGGATGGGGAGCGACCGGACAGTAGGAAAACGGCAGAGGCACTTTACTTTTCGGTGAAAAAGCTTCGAGAGGAGAAAGGCATACGAATGCTTTCATGGTTGCCTTTCGTACACCTCGGAATCTAGTTAATTCGTAGGTATGAATATAATTAATCTATGAAATGGGTTTTTTTAAATGGCTTTATGCCCAACTCACTGAGCCTTTTTGGCCGGACCTATGTCTGGTCTGATACCGCAATGAGTTGATTTGCTTTATAGTAGCCGCAGTCGAGGGTACTCATTATAGTGCATTTATCCTCAAAGTGGCTCTGACAAGGGGCTGACGCCTCTATTTTTTGCGTGGAGTTGTCGACCAAACAAGGATCCGCAACACTTGAACCGCACGACGATGGCCGGAGCCACTCAAAATATGGCATCCTACTGTCCATTTCATGTAAAAAAAATCTGTCACTATAACAATAAACCATTTTCACCTGAACGAAATGCAGAAAACGACAACTATAGGTACATTGAAAGCACGTAATCGACTGGCTCAGGTCCACCACATTATGCAGCAAAGTTTGGGGTATCCCACTAGATAAGTATCTGATAGATCAAAATGCACAGTCTATGAATAAGACCAATGCAACTTCGTCACTCTATGAGGATGTCACAGAGTACGGCACTTCTGCTACTCAGCCGTTCTCCACGTCCTTCGATGCGCATTATGACTGGGCCTGACAGTTAACTTCTTCATCTCTTAATATTCGGTTTTCCCGTCTCTCTCACTCTCTACTTCCCTCCCACCCCCCTCCCCTTCCCCAACCTTCAGTGGCCCAGGCGCAGCTTTACCTGGGGCGATCCATCGATATGAAGTATGTATATTGTTATATCCAATTGACAGTGTAGATTCTGATTTACATCGCAGTTTTCTTACAGGTGGCTGATCATAAACAATATGACAGGGTGCGTTCGCTGATATTTCTCTCGCCTAGAAATAGCAGTCGAGTTGTCCGCTCGGGACGAGCAATTTTTGGACAAAAATCTCCACTTTATATTGGAGCTTAAGTTAGACGATGGACCTGTCTGGCAGACCAATCTACTGTCTCGCGAGTCCTGCACTAGTGTATGGGATGCCAAAGAATGCTTGATTTTGTAGGCAATTTGACTACATAAACACCTATAGGCACGATATCTAACCTGAATATTAGGCCTGGAATAGCCGTGCATTTCACTTTATCCGTATTCATAGGACTTAATGGAGAAGAGCGTCAATCAGTTGCCTCGAAGAAGCTGTATGGCCCAGACGTATATAATAAACCAGGGGAACTACACGGTGAATAACACATTCACGCCTTCTTCGACTGTCTAAACACACATTTTCTTAATAGAAATACTACTAGATGGCCATGGCAACCATCCGGATATGATTCTCAAAACAAAAATCCTTGAGGCAGATCTTTTCATGGAGGCTTCAGGCGAAAATTCGGATGATATAAGTAACGTAATCGCAAGACAACAGGAAGCAGTCAATCTTGCCGAAGATGATTGTCCTGATAAGGCCAGTCTGTTGAACGAACTCGGAAACTCTCTCGTTACCCGGTTTGAACGCCTCGGTAATCTCGATGATATCGATCATGCAATTGAGAATCACCAAGAAGCTGTCAATATTACTCCGGATAATCACTCAGATAAGCCCGATTTTTTGAACGACCTTGGAACCTCCCTTTTTAGTCGGTTTCAACGCCTCGAGAACCTCGATGATATTCGTTGTGCAACTTCAAAACTTCAGTCGGCAGTCGATCTCACACCAGATGGTCATCTTGACAAGCCTATTCTATTGAACACTCTCGGAATTTTCCTTCTTACCCAGTTTCAACGCCTTGGGAATCACGGTGACGTTGATAATTCAATCGAACGGCATCAAGAGGCAGCCACTCTTACCACAGATGATCATCCTCACAAGTCCACTCTCCTGAGCAACCTCGGAAACTCACTTCTTGCTCGGTTCGAATGCCTCGGGAATCTTAATGACATCAACAATGCAATTTTGCAATATCAAGCTGCAGTGGATCTTACTCCAGATAACCAGCCTCAAAAACCCAGCTTATTGGAAAACCTCGGAAACTCTCTTCTTACTCGGTTTGGTCGCCTTGGCAAGCTCGATGACCTTGAAAATTCAATCTTAAGACTTCAAGCGGCGGTTGACCTCGCTCCAGATGATCACCTCGATATGCCCAGCTTGTTAAATGACCTCGGAAGCTCTCTTCTTTCCCGCTTCGAACGTCTCGGGAATCTCAATGACATTAATAATGCGATCTCTCGACATCAAGAAGCAGTCAGTCTTACCCCAGACGGTCATCCTTATTGGTCAATTCGATCGAATAACTTTGGGATCTCTCTTCGTGCCCGGTTTGAACGCCTCGGGAATCTCGATGATGTTCATGATGCAATTAAGCAACTTCAGACGGCAGTCGACCTTACTCTAGACAATCACCCCGATAAGCTCGCTCTTTTGAACAACCTGGGAAGCTTTCTTCTCACTCGGTTCCAACACCTCGGAAACCTTGAGGACCTTGACAATGCGATTGCCGACCTCCAACTGGCCGTTGGGCTTACTCCGGATGGTCATTCCCAAAAGCCTGAACTGTTGAGCAACCTCGGGAGCTCTCTTCGTATCCGGTTCCAACGTCTCGGGAATCTCGATGATATTAATAGGGCAGTTGCACGACATCAAGAGGCCGTCAACCTTACTCCAAATGACTATCCAAATGAGCATGGGCTATTGAAGAATCTCGGAAACTCTCTTCTTAGCCGTTTCGAACGGCTTAAGAATCCTGACGATCTTGATAACGCGATCGCGCGATACCAAGAAGCGGTCAATCTTACTCCAGATGATCATCCTGACAAGCCCAGTCAGCTGAGTAGCCTTGGAAACTCTTTTCTCACCCGGTTCACGCATCTGAAAAATAATAACGACATCGATAACTCGATTATAAATCACCAAGCGGCAGTCAATCTTACACCAGACGATCATCCTACGAAGCCTACTCACCTGAGCAGCCTCGGAAACTCCTTTCTCGCCCGGTTTCAGCGCCTCAATGATCTCGGTGATATCGATAATGCAATTACACGACACCAGGCGGCGGTCAATATTACTCCAGATGATCACCCCAATAGGCCTATTTTGTTGAACAGCCTGGGAAGCTCTCTTCTAACTCGATTCCAACACCTTGGTGATCCTCAAGATGCCGATACTTGTGTAGCCGAACTCTCCTCGTCTTCATTATCTCCCCTTGGATCTCCCTCTGTCCGTTTAATCGCCGCAAGAAACTGGATCGATGCCGCCTCTCTTATCAATCACGCATCCTTACTAGCTGCTTGCGAGTCTGCAATCAGCATCATACCACTTGTGGTCTGGCTCGGGCTTTCTATAACAGATCGCCACCAACACCTCGCTCAAATAGGTGATATTGTTCGAAAGGTGGCCGCTATAGCAATTTCACTAGGTCAATGTGACAAAGCTCTTGAATGGTTGGAGCAGGGTCGATCCATTGTCTGGACTCAAATACTTCAGCTCCGGACTCCAGTCGATGAACTTCGTGCTGTGCAACCCGACCTTGCTGATCGTCTTTTACACGTCTCCTTGCTATTAGATCAAGATAATCAAGATTTTGACCTTCGAAAAGATCATAGAGGGTCTCCGGAAGAAGAAGCTCGACAATACCGAGCCCTCGCAAGAGAGCGTGACGAAATTGTCGAGAAGATCCACTCATTACACCGATTCCGGGACTTTCTTATGCCCCCCAAACTACATCGACTCATCGAAGCTGCCAAAGAGGGCCCTGTAGTTGTCATAAACGTCTCAGAGAAGCGATGTGACGCTCTTGCCCTCGTTTATGGAATTGATGAAGCGATTCATATCCCATTGCCGGATCTCACGTTCAAGAGAATTATAAAACTTCAATCAGAGCTTCGCTCACTTCTAAAGTCAAGTGGGGTTCGACTACGGGCCGTACGAGACTCGGAAGTCGACGTAGGTGGGGACGAAGGGTGCAAGCGGATACTCGCCGAGCTTTGGGATCACCTTGTGAAGCCGGTTCTGGATTCACTAGCGTTCGGGGTAAGTTTCGTTAGAACTTATTTGTCTCAATGTGCTGATAACAGTCCCTGCAGCATGGCCCAGATACACTCCCTCGTATCTGGTGGTGTGTGACTGGACAGCTCTCCTTCCTCCCGATCCATGCCGCTGGTGTATACGACACAGGAGATTTCAGTGAACAGATTCAAGACTATGCAATATCATCGTATGCGCCTACTATATCTGCCCTACTAGAACAGGCCGATGCTCCTGCCCAAAAACCGTTCCGGCTCCTGTCAGCAGTCGAGCCGTCTTCTGGACCATCCTACATCCCCAATACGGAAAAGGAGCTAGAATATATTCGACGACGGCTCCAGAATCGGGACCACGTTGTCCTCCACAAGGTCCAAGCGACCAAAGAGCAGGTGATTAAGGAAATGCGAGATTGCAATTGGCTCCATCTGGCGTGCCATGGAACTCAGAACGCAACCAATCCGACGAAGAGTGCACTTCTACTTCATGGGGGAAAACTCACTCTGGAAGAGATCATACGTCTCAACCTTCCTCACGCAGAGTTTGCGTTCCTATCGGCATGCCAGACGATGACAGGAGACGAAGGGCTTTCGGATGAAGCTGTGCATATCGCGGGGGGAATGTCGTTGGCAGGATATCGGAGTGTGGTGGCGACAATGTGGTCGATTGAAGATGCGCTTGCACCCAAAGTGGCAGATGAGTTCTATGCTCGTCTATTACAGGATGGTGAGCGACCGGACAATAGGAAAGCAGCAGAGGCGCTCCATTTTTCGGTAAAGAAGCTTCGAGAGGAGGAGAAAGATTTGAAAATGCTTTCGTGGTTACCGTTTGTACACCTAGGGATTTAGTTAACCCACAGACACGGAGGTAGTTGATCTATTAGAGTAGTATTCCGTTATAACTTGATGCTCGGCCTATCCAATTGTATTTTATGCAGACTCCTTTGACCGAACCTCAGTGGGGTCTGATACCGATGCACTTGACTTATTAAGACAGCCTTCCCTGGACACTTCAGGACTGGATTGTCTCGAAGCAAGGCCGGTTGGATGATGCTATTATATCGCTCAACCACGCCCGAAACACTAATAATTTGGTAGTGTTTAGCTAATCTGAACTATACTCCCAAAGATGAGAGTTCATATAAGAGTAATATGACTCCAATCGCCGATTCATTCGCCCGCGTCGCCGCCACGAGCTACTGGAGGCGAGATCCCGAGCGCTTTGCTCAGCTGCCCCACTTTCGCTCACTATAGATTGCCGTAGAACATTAAGCAGTTGATATATTATGTTGCGTACAGTTCAAAGAATCAATGCGTTTACTCCCATAGTTAGTTGGCAGACCAGGCGATCAGCGGTCAGAATGGGATGTTGTGTTGACCACTGGTACTTCATGCTTGGAGGGATGGCGAGTGCCTGCACGCGAAAAACGCGCCGATCCGAGGTAGAAATGGTGAACGACGACGAGCAAGTTGGTGTGTGAGTCGTCGAGTTGAAGACGCGTCGCTACAAACAATGGCCAAACATGCCTCAAGATGCTTCTGTCAATCCACAACTCTCATCGACTCTGATATTCGTCGCTATCATCCAAAGTATCCCGTTGGTGGTCTTTGACACGTTGACGTGGAACAAGGACCTCACTACTTAGCCCGCCATCAACAGAAAAGAGACCGGCCTTCACACATTCAGAATGTCTGTGTGAGTGGCGACTGGCTTTGAAGAGCCTATTAGATCACATCAGAACTTATGTACATCCTGGAGAGTGTCGAGACCCTAATGCCACTATTGATGTGGCTGCAGCCTGCAGCCTCCTGGTCCGTGCTGGTTAACCGGTTCGTTTTCGACAACCATCCACGGCGTGCCACATTCCCCTCCTGCAGGGACCGATTATACATGTGAGTACAAGAGAACGGATAGTGTTTATTATATATACCCCTGAACGTCTAACGTTCCCATTTGCACCGTTGACCTGACCATGAGTCGTCCGCGTATATTCTTGAGACCCCCTTTGCCCGATACAGATCATCCAGTATCAGACGTACATCCAAGAAGCGATGTAGCCAGCAGTATCGACATGACCCTCGAGGACATAGCTGATGATCGTGAGCGGCTCCGTCACTCACAGGAGTGTAAGTGTCGTTTAAGGAAGCAGAACATACCTACTGACCGAAATAATTTACAGTCCACCTACCTCCAATCGTGAGATCCAGGGTTGAGGCCGATATCCAGCAAGCCTATGCGTTTGCGATAACCGTAAGTGATTCATTTCACATTGGTAGTAAGACAAAGCTCAAACAGCCTACTGCAGACTGCATTGTTCGCCGCGTTTTTGATCTCTCTGGCGCAAATAGTCGAACCCTTAGATGCAAAGACACCGGCGTGGCGTGCACTTCGTTTCTTCACCTATTCATCCATTGTCATCAACCTATCTGGTACCACCCTCGCTCTCGTTCTCATCAAGATGTGCAGCGAAGTTCAATTCAAGGCTCACAGCATGATCCTCTTCGATCCCTCGTCCCTTCCTGCACGAATCGCCAAGGAGGGTATCCCGAGAGAGATTTTACAAAATCGATATGAGCTGTTAGAGAAGTTCGGAATGCCTCAAGGGTACAAACGATTGGATACTGGAGCGGGATTTTGGGTGCTTTCGGGAAACATCTTTACGTTTGTGAGTGTCCTGATGTGGATTTGGCTGGTTGGGGACACGGTTACATCCTCAGTAACAACAATAGTAATATTGTTTCCGATTTGTGGGATCATTTATGGGATAGCTTTGACAAAGGGCTGATACTTTCGTGATGGGGCTGTCGTGTTGTATACACTTGGACCCTGCGACGATAGCCAGAATTGGACAGAATATGGCGTCCGATTTTCCTTTTCGTGTACACCGTCTTTTTACTACTGCAATACAAATTTTTTATAATCGAACGGAAAACAGATAGTGTCGTCAACTATGGACTACACTCGAAGCAGACCCTCCAAGAGAATTGATTATTCGCCCATCGCTAGCAGGCACATTTGAGGGGATAAGACGCGATCTTAGGTAGAGTATACATACGGATACATAAGGAGATACTTGTTGTATGATGGGTCTAGAGTACGCTCCATCGGAGATGCGGTGAATGGGATGCTTAACGCGTGGAAATCTAGTCTAAGGTAATGTAGGGGGTGGTTTTCGGAATGAAAAATCAGGGATCATTGCTAAACTGCTGGTTGGTGTGGCTCAGGTTTCAGGCCGTTTCTGGCAGCTCCTTGGAATGTGGCCATAGGGGCCCGGATACATCGGCGAGGTCTTCGGGTTGCGGTTCGAGTTTTGGTGTCTCCGAAAAGCGAGAATGGCTTGCAGGAATGGGGCCAAGCCGTCTATGCCCCTCTTCGCGCCTAGAGTTTGCCCGCGTATTCGCCTGGTACTGCTCGTTACATCGTGTGTCATGCTGCTTCGTAGAAGGGACACTCGGATAGGATGTACATGCGCATTTGAAGGTCAGCTCCGCATAACCGATACTTCCAACGACCCAAGGTCACGGATCCTGTTCAAGAGAGAAAGGACGAACCAGCCAAGTGAACATCTGACAAAAAGGAAAGATGTTTATTGAGTAGGATCAATGCAACTGGCACATGTCGCTTCTATCAGGATGTGCCAGAGAGTGTGGCGGCTGGTCAGTTTGCCATCCTCCATTTGCTTCTATGCGGATAACGATAAGAATGGATATTTAACTCTTCCAGGTATTTATACTCGACGTTTCTCCCGGTTCCCCCAATCCAAACTGACCCAGACGTGGAGGTATGTGTACTATCACCGCCATCTCGTAGAACAGATTCTGATTCATCTTGAGTTATGCTCATTTTTGGAGGTGATTGGTCGTACACAATATAGCCAGTGCATTCATTGATACTTCTCTTGACTAGGAATCACGGTCGAATTGTCCGCTCAGGACGACCACTTTCTGAACAATATTTCCCATCTCGTATTGGAGCTCAATTCAAAGGATGAATATGTAGACAGAGCCGATTTACTGTCCCGAAAGTCAAGTCCTGGTGTATGGGACACCAACAAGAACATCGTGCTGTACGTAATCTAATTACATGAGTGCGCAAACGTACTGATACTTAAATCGAATGTTAGACGTGAATTTGTCGCGCATTTCACTTTATACGTCTTTGGAAAATTCGGTGGAGAAGAGCGCCAGGTTCTTGCCTCAAAGGAACTACATGGACCAGACCTATATGACGGATTAGGAGAAGCAGTCGGTGAGTGGGATATGCATGTTGATTTCCGGCATTTAAACGGATAGCATGTAGAAATATTGCTGAATGGCCACGGGAACTATCCAAATATGATTCTGAAAACGAAAGTGGTCGCGGTGGATCCCTCCAGTATGATCAAGGCATTGAGTGGTGAGGAACCGAGCAACCGTGGCGGTTTAATGCGACTGTGCTGACAGATTTTGTTAGATAACCTCATAATGTCCTCTTCCGATGGCTCTGAGGGTCCGGGAAACCCTGGGGACATCAATGTGATAGTTGAACGAGAACAGCTACTAGCCAGGCTCACTGCAGATGATCACCCTGACAAGCCCAGTCAGATGAACAACCTCGGAGACTCTTTCCTTACCCGGTTCCAACGCTTTGGAAATGTGGACGATATTGATAATGCAATCGCGCGATTCCAAGTGGCGGTCAATCTTACTCCAGACGGTCACCCTGACAAGCCCAAATGGCTGAGCAACCTCGGAAGCTCTCTTCTCACCCGGTTCGAACTCCTTGGAAATCTGGATGACATTGATAATTCAATCGCACGACTCCGAGCGGCGGTCATCCTTACTCCAGACGGTCATCCTGACAAGCCCGGTCAGCTGAACAACCTCAGAATCTCTCTTCAAACCCGGTTTGAACACCTTGGGAATCTAGGTGACATTGATGATTCAATCGCACGACTCCAAATGGCGGTCAACCTTCTTCCAGACAATGACCCTGAGAGGCCTGGCTGTTTGAACAGCCTTGGAACCTCTCTTCTCACCCGGTTCGAATACCTTGGGAATCTGGGTGACGTTGACGATTCAATCGCACAACTCCAAGCAGCGGTCAACCTTACTCCAGACGGTCATCCTGACAAACCCGGTCAGTTGAGCAACCTCGGAGGATCACTTCTCACCCGGTTCCGACGCCTTGGGGTTATGGGCGACCTTGATGATTCAATTACACGACTCCAAGCGGCGGTCAACCTTACTCCAGACGGTCATCCTGACAAGCCCGGTCAGTTGTGCAACCTCGGATACGGTCTTAGAACCCGGTTCGAACAGCTTGGGCATCTAGGTGACATTGATAACTCAATCGCACAACTCCAAGCGGCAGTCGACCTTACTCCAGACGGTCATCCTGAGAAGCCCAATCGGCTGAACAACCTTGGAGGGTCTCTTCTCACCAGGTTTCAACGCCTTGGGAACCTGGGTGACGCTGATAATTCAATCACACGACTCCA
>WSTN01000433.1:0-13626 GCA_019623675.1 Serendipita sp. 398 | reverse complement strand
CGCAATCCATAGCTCCAGGGCCGTGAGCCACATGACGGAGGTGCGTTCAGGGGCATTTCGATAAGCATTTGTTGCATGCTCCATGTAAAGGTGGAGAATGGAGGCGAGCGGTGCACAGTCGGCACTTGATCGAGCAGACGACCCGACCCAGCTTGGAAGTTGAGCTTTCACCCAACATTCAAGATCGTAAAGACCAATCTCTAGTTCCAATCTGTTTATATTCTCTGGGAGAGTTGTCGATATAGGATCAAGGCGAACGGAGCAGGAACTAATGAGCTGGCGGTTGGTTGCTTCTACATCGAAGGTGGGGGAGGTCTTTTTGAGAGCCGCAGTTCTTCCCACAAGCTCCACCAAGTAGGTCTGGCTGTTTGGAAATGTGAAGTGCATGCTCTCTTTGATCTGTTCGGGGCTTGGAGTCGTCCAGTGGATACGGTTGATACAGGCATTCATCGTCTCCTTCCATCGGCCTTGCATGATCTCTGCCGTCCGGGAAATTGTATTGACGACTTGGGCCAGTGGCGCATTGATGTTATTGTCGACGACGTCCCTAATCTTCCACATCCTTCGTGCCAGCTTTTGCGTCATCGTGTTCAGAAGATCAGTCTCGATGACATCTGGGCCGACATCTGCCGCCATGTCTATGAGACGAGCCATGAAGAAGGCCTGAAACGCCTTGTAGCCCTCTGCTGTAGAGACTTTGCACTCCAGGAGCGTGCTTTGCAATGTGACGCGCAGCAACAACCATAGAGGACTACGCCTCCAAGGGGTTTCTCCCGAATTCCAAAGAACGTGATCTCCAATCCTCTTTGTGATGAACGGGGTATCCACCTTGGTGCCATTACCCGGTTCAAGGGCTCTGAAATAGCCGGCGAGTGCTTCGGTGATATAGCGTGGACTAGCGACATCACGAACGTTCTCGTGGGTCTTCCCCGCCTTGACCAGTACGGGGAGTGTCTCCGCGATATATGTAGACTTGAAGAAGGCCAGGGCATGGGATACAGTCGAGAGGAGTTCGTCCTTGTGCTCGAGGAGTAGTCGCGGGTTCGCAGGATATTCAACGACCACTTTTCCAGAGGTGCTAACGACTGTTTCGTTTGGGAGCGAGAGCTCAAAGGACTCGAACGTAAAGAACTCGGGAGATAATTTTCTAAAAATCACTCCGGCGTTTTGATGATTGACTTGTAAAGGAAGCACATCTAATAGATGTGTGAGCGTGCAGTTACTTCACCGGCTAGAAGTAACTCACCATGCAGTTCCATGTTACGCAGGGCACCCTCAAGCGAGGAGGCAGACACTTTGTCTGAAGTATGTAGTGCATAAAACTTTGGGAGCATGCGGCCAATCACTGCCCATGCACTGGTCGCCTTGTGAGAGGGGGGCGGGTCCCCTTGCTTCAAAGTATCCAAAAACTTCTCTATACTCTGAGACACGAGTTTGATGAGGACAGCATCTTTCTGGTATTCGTCTTCGTCCTCTCTTTGTGGAAGCTTAGGAGGGAGGAAGACATTTTCTACGCAATACCGCAGTTCTGACGCAGTTGGCGCTTTGTGGTTGAAATCTATCGCACAAAGATGAGCCAAAATAGAGAATGAGGGCTTAAACATACCCATGATTGTTCACTTAGTCGTTGTGGGAGAGACAAAGAGTGGGCTCAGCCTGTCAACTGTCAGGCTCCGTAGATAGCCCAGTACCAAACTTGGACCCCTGTAACCTCAGGACCCCAGAAATTTGTAGGAGCAGATATGGGTTAGGCTAGCTTTCGCCTCGAGTTGGTTCGCCATTATCCAAACTCCTCCTTTGTAAGGTTGGTTCGGAATAAAGGTGAATTTGTTGCTGATGACAAGAATTTCGCTGCATTTACGTGGATGTCTTTTTGGATTGGCATCGAAGAATGATCAGACGTGTTAGACTTGATCAGGTTGTCCCGCTGCAATAGAATGTGCTTCGTAACCTCTAATTATTTTCTTTTTAGACCGCCGGAAAATTCTTTTTCTAGGCATCTTGGTCAGATTTCCGAGTTTATTCATGGATGTTGATGAAAGGACCGAGGAGGTTCGCCGCAACTAAGCTGTCGCGGCTATCACCGACAGGTCGAGTCCCACTTATTCTCGCCTCGTCCTAGTTCATGTCCGATGAGTGTCAAATTGTATCTAATTTATTAAACGAGACAGGATTCTGGAATCAATCGGAGTGTCTGTTGGTCAAGACCTCACGACAATTACAGTACTACCTTTTAGTCATGTCGTCTGGACGGGCAGTCACTTGGTTGAATATATATGTCTCAGTTCACACTTACATATTCATGTAGGATTTAGCTGTGGGGAGGGATCTAATCCTGACCAACCGGCCGAACTGGAGGTCACGGGAGGCTAACAGGAAATGACATCGATCATAACTATTACACTCGAATTTAAAATGTCTTTGTATACCGATTGTTGAATGAGGATATCCTGTTATATTATAGAAATCAATATCTGAATATCGACTTATTTGCGATACCGAAGCTTGAACAGTCTGAAGCTGCTATTCCTTCCAGATAAGCGCCATATTCCGTAGGCTCCCAGTCGATTGGTCAAAAAGGTTCACAAGCTGAACCACGCTACCATCAGTGCCCCTTCCTTCACTTGACTCGGCACCTCTATTGTTGGTCTCTGCTACCAAATCTTGCTCAGCGGTCTCCTCGAGGAACCAATATCGATCCAAGGCAATCAGGCTCTCAATAACCGGGCCCAGGAAGCATCGCAGGACATGGAACACTTCAAGGACTTTGCAGAGTTCCTGTTCCTCGACGTTTAGATCCGATTTCAAGTCACAATTGACCTTCGCATCCAATTTAAGTTTTCTCTTCGCTTCTCCTAAATACGTCGGAAAGTCGACATAGGCGGAATTCGCGAGCCTCCCAATTCTCTTTGACCGCCAATCGATGTCTCGGAGATTATTTACAGTCGTGAATCCCTCTTTCATCGCTCCAAGCTCGGAGTTATCGGCTGGCGTCGACCTTGATGCATTTTCTACACGAAGTTCGAGCGGAAGTCGCTTGGCGAGTAACGCACGATAGGCGACTTTTCGAATTGAGAGGGCGGTTGGAGAAAGTTCTGTAACTCTACGATCGGGTGAGAATGGGGAACCAGGGGGGTTTCGGTCTACAGGGGTCGTGATGTCCCATGTAGACGGACTTTGCGTCGCAAGATGGAGATGCTGTGTCTCCAAAGATAAAGAACCAGTCGTCGAAAATGCAGAAGTCATTTTCTGCGATAGAGGAAGGCCTAAGCATGTGGAAGTTAGCCTTTTCTTCCCTTGGTGTACTACACTCACTCGCCGGCCCGCACATATTGTAACAACATCCGACTATGACACAACCAACCACCCGAAATGAAGTTTGTTGGTCATTTCTTCGGTATTGACGAATAAACCGCAACACTGATGGAGTGAGATCCCCGCAGCAATGCAAACCCACAAGGACTATTGGAATGGGTGCATCCAACCCTGATACATCACCACGCCTACGATCGCCAATCCATTGATTGATGCCTTTAAAGAGTGAATCATTATCGCCTATGTGGACAGTTCGGTGTGTAAGACTCCCAGTCGCTTCAGAAATGGGTACTCCTCCGCTCTCATTTGGGGAGTCGTTAGGATTATCGTCAACAAGGTTAGAGCGATTGTCACTGGATCGGGTTTCTTTGGGGTCGATTAGCCAATCGCGCCTCGACATGGCACCAGCTGTTTGGTTATCATTCGAGTCCAAGGCGAGTACATGAAAGTTATTTGGGGGAGCCGATAACGATCGCGAGAGATAGCCCTACGTAAAAGGAGCACAATATAAGTCTGAAATCGTATCAAAAGCCAGTTCTTGTCAAGAGACAACGTACCTGCCCGGCGCCGACGTCAACGATCCATAGTTTCTGATCCTGTATCAGATCCACAAATAACGATGCGATGTATGAAGACATTGTAAACACTTCGTGTAGTTTCTTGGGGGACACTCGTAAAACTTGATCAGGGGGAATATTGTCATTGGGGATGTAGAAGGGATGTCGAGGTAACCCGAGTGACCGAGCGATTCGAATAAAAGCCCCAAGATCAGGTGGAAGCCCTTCTGAACAGATCTCTGTCTAATATCATGTCAGAGACGCTCACCCATGTTGCAATCGGAGAATGACACGAACCGTCTGGAGATTGATACGCTCGAACGAGGACTTTCCATCGATCATCAGAAGCTCGTGCCCAGGCAATCCATTCTTCTTTCATTCCAGGAAAGACACCCGAGGATGCGGCTTGGTTTGGGTGTGCGAGGGCTAATTCATCATGGGGTTGCAGAAATTTGATCATTTCGTCAACATTCACGATATTCTCGACTAGAATGACATGTTCCATTGGTCGAAGATCACGAAATTTCAATCTCTATTGGTATCTTGATCCTCTTTTTTGAAAAGAGTCGAGGAGGGAAGTTGACTGCGTTTACCACATTGCGACCGTACTACCTTGACTTTACGCATCATACGAATCATTTAATCAGAACACATACCAGAGATCAGAAGAAGACCGCAATTCTATGACTACCCGACTGACGGAGCCCTGCCTAATGCCTGAACCGCTCCGCTCGCTGCTTGCCGCTCGTAGATGATCAGCAATACTCTCCATTCGATGGTATGAAGTACAAGCAAGTGGAGTGGTCATGCTATTACAACTAGAAAATAAAAATCAAGATAATCGGAGAACCTTCAGCACAGGTCAGTTCATGCAGTTCATCAGTTTGTACGCTATGTGAGAATCACCGTCAGGTGGTCTGCAACCTTTTGGGTACATCGAATATACACCTTTTCTTCCTAATTTCTGTCCTCCAACCCAATATTTAACCCATGTCCGCGGGAAGACGCTTCGTCCAATGGGGCCTCAGGTGGATCAATTGGCGCAAAAACTCGATGAAACTCTCCTCGAAACCGTCTCTTGTCAAGGTTAACTGATTACGAACACCATAATTCCGCATGAATTGACTGGGCCACTATCAATCGTTGTCGTCTTCATATTGGGGGAAAAACGTTAGAGTAACTCACAATGTTAAGCAAACTCGGTGGACAATTTTATCTTAAATACTATACATATAATAGATACATAAATGACACAGAAAATAGATAGTTGGCGACTCTGCCTGGTACTTGATGAAGCAGCCCTACCACTTCACACACCTTTGGGGCATTCAGTCCCCTTGAGTTCCACCAACGCCCGATTGGCTGCCGGTACGTGGTGGAGAGACACTCTTACTTCCCGCAACCACCATATCTTCCATGAAGCAATACTGGTTACTGGCATCTTTCTTCGTCGTTTCCCAGAAGGTCTTGCTCATTGCCCTGTTCACATCGAGGTTGTGTAGTTCGGGGAGTTTATTACCAGGAGCATGTGCCTTGCACTCTCTGATGACGACGTCAAGGGAGATGAATGCAACCCTGTCGGACGCAAGAAGGAGATATCTGAGAGGTGATTAGTAAGAACCTATTCGGACCTCTTAAAAATGCATGCACATACCCGCCGATAGTGTCAGGATTCGTTGCCTACATGAGGTTGTTAGAGATTTCTAGGGTAACGAGAAAGAGAAAGTAAAGTAACCTTCGCTGCTTCGACAGTATCGTACAAGAGCTCCATTTGGATTTTCCTGGCCCCTTTCCCACTAATACACACAAGAGAATCAGAAATGGCGAAAAGCAAAATAATGTCGAGTAGAATGGCCTACATGTAAGTGAAATCGGCAACCATTGCACCAGTTGGGCCATCATGCTTAAACCACTTGGTTTGTAGGTAGATCGTGAGTCCCTTGTGTCCTGGCTCCTTGGGCATGAGAGCCGGCGAATGGTGTGAAAGTCCAGTCGCCTTCTTCTTCTTGCTTCCACCGGGTGTAGTAATAGTTCCACCGGGCGTGGTAATAGTTCCACCGGGCGTGGTAGTAGTTCCACCAGGCGAAACAGCTCCTGACCCCGTTGTTGATAGAACTTGGAGCCTAGATGATTTGGCTCGTAATGGGGTTGCTTTTCCTGCTGCTGCTGCTGCTTCCTCTGCGCTTTGTGCTAACGACACGTCTTTCAATTTGGCTGCTAGTACCTTGGCTTTCAGCTGGTCATCCTCTTCAAATTGCAATTGGATGAAGAAATCAGAGCCAATCGTCCCTTCTGCCTTTGCTGGGATCAAGTGCTGAGGGGGGATCCGGCGAATGAGTGTCTTTACAATTATATATGATATGAAACTTCACTCACGACCCTCGCTGCCCCTATTCTAATTAGTTCGTCCACAATCTGGTCTGTAACCCCATCCTCCCCGGGCTGGACGTTGTTGACATTGAAGTAATGGATCCATCGGTGAAACATTGGAAAGAGTTTGTGTTCGGTAGCGGTGCAGACTTGTTCAAGTTTCTCCCATGTGGCGACGGGGATCTGCCCTTCTTGATATGGGGTGTCTTGATACGGCGGGACGGGAGCCGCCATTACGGTACCTGACCATCCAAGCAATAGGGAATAGATAAAAAGAAATGACAAAGAATACATAATGAAGAACAAGTGTTGATAGAAAGAAAGAGAAAAGAGGAGTGTTGTAGAGAAGAAAAGTTGGGGCGGTCGACGCTGGAATTTTTAGAGGTCCACAGGTCCTCCCTTTTATACACGGCATAATCACGTGAATCCATTTTGCCAGTTCAGATAGATATATTCGCTTATCCATTAGGCCACCACTTCCTTCATCGGCTAGGAGGAGGCAAATGCAATGTACGCAGAGATGAGTTCTGGCCACCCGCACTGACGCCACTAGTGCGGGAAAATATCACGTTGAACTCTCCTGCCGAGGTAAAGACAATGTGATTCGTGTGAACCCCTTACCTCCATTGAGGAAGGCAATGTGTGAAAATTCACAGGAGAAGGCAACCTGTTGTGTCAACGGCATGCGATCCAATGAACGGAGCAACGGCGCTAACGCTAGAGACGAGCCGTTGCAGTGAGGCCTGCACCAATTCGCATTGGGTGAGATACCGATTTGAGATAGCACAGCGGACTACCCAGCGTTCACACAGTGAGTTACCTCGGTCTCTCATGGTAGGCATCACAGATAGAACTTGATTTCAACTTCGACGTCAAAGTTCACGGCTAGATGCAGTGAGCTATAGCCTCGAACGCGGGCAGTTCCGAGATTCACGGTTCACAAAAGCACCGGTAGATGCACAGTTTAGAAGGCTTGTTTCAGCTCTAGCATGGTATCCAAGTTGCGCTGGTCAGCACCGATGAAAGTAGTTCAATCCAAAGCGGTGAGAGAATTCCGAGTTTGCCGTCAGCTCTGCATCGCGCGAGGCTCATGCCAAGTAATAAGCGGGATGGCAATGCTCGTAGTCCATCTCGTTGAAACCCAGAATCACCCTCCCTAGGTGGGAGTGAAGACATTCTAGCCGTGGAGAGAAGTTTAGACACCCCCCCCCCCCCCCTCCTCGTTCCCGCTCTCGTCTTGCGGCCATTGGGCATGCAGACTCCCGACTGAGACCTAAAATAATGCTAAATACACGCCTATATGTAGGTCAATGTCAAAGGGCTGAGTTCCGGAGGCTGGTAATGCCCGCTTGCCCCGGTAATCTGGTTTATCCTTTTGTGGGCCGCCTTTGTCGCATAGTTTGGACAGACATTACCGGAGGAGTGGTACTAAGAAGTAATGAGTCGTGAAGAACGGGTGAAAGGTAGGTGCTTTAGCATGGGTGTGGCTAACCCATTCGATGGCAAGGCGAAAGCAGAATAGTGACGCACCCATATTCTGAGGAATTCACGAAGAAAGCACTGACATTTCCTGGGTATGTGCACCAGAATCAGCTTTGGCTACACGCTCATGACTTTGAAATGAAACGATAATAGCGTCCTCACCTTCGACCGACTATCCTCTTCGCCCGGTTTGTTTTTGAATCGAGAATTTCGTCGTGGGATGGAAGTGCGGGCGCATGAGGATGATCGGAACCATCACTCTTCTGCTCCTTCAAACTCCGGCCGTTTCCACCCACCCTCTAAGATGGGCTTGACAACCATAGGTGATCATGTGCACGGTCACCGTTGGTCTTGAACCAAAACTAGTAGCCTACGTGACCTCTCCTTGCCTCCAAGCTCATCCTTGGCCCACTTCTTCCATAAGTTTGTTTACGGAAAGCAATATTAGACGCCACAGCTAACTCAATTTCTCCCGTACTCAGTAGGAATTGCTGTCGAGGTCGATTTGACTTTATGTTGTCAAATGAGCTATTAGTGAGCATTTCCTAGTTGCAACGCCGATGAGGACTACGCTTTTAATCAGTTATCACGTACCGTATCGCACCCATTACCAAGGTTGGCGTTGTATACTTCCGTCGCACGGTCGCCCATGACCGTCCAGCTTCTGATGGTCCATAGATATAAGCGCCAGTTGGTTGTACTGATAGGCTGATGTCTGGTCTCGAATAAGCGATCTCTGAATTATTCAAATAATTTTTTCCAAAATATTTCGCAGATTGCGATAGATTGGGGTCAATGGAAGGGAGAGAGGTGTATTGAGTAGTGGGGTTCAATCTCACCAGTAAAAGGAGTACCCTTGAACGTTTGATTCAATCTTACCAAGTATACCCGACGTACGCACAGGTCGCGCGCGCGTTCCCTTCCTGTAGTCCAGAATCACTGCCGCCGCCAACATCCGAGTTCAGATTGATCTAGATATGATGAAGGTAGTTAAAAGCGCAACTACATCCCTTATAGATAGTTTTTTGTCGAATAAAATTAAAATAACGAGGCTCTTTGTCCCATGGAAAGAATTTCAGAGATAGCCTGACGGCCCAGACGATACGAATGAACCTTTCGAAAGGTGAAATAAATTGAGAATAGAGTTTGATGAGGGAAAACCATATCAAATGGTGATGGCATAATGCTTGAGAAACGAGGGTGGCGAAGGGAACCATATCGATGAGGGATTTTGATGAGGGTAGAAAGGACTCAATGTCTCCACATGTGCCATAGAAGTCTGATCGCATTCCTGTGTGAGAGAATCGCACTTGTTCTCGTACTGGCCAAGTCAATCACTCGCACTCCATTCGAGGGGGCTGTATTGGCAAGGGCTGTATAAAGTGACAGCCGACGCCGTTGCTGAATGGCAACATTCTGCCTTCGGTCGGTTGAATAAGAAGAAATGTCGTGTTAGAGAAATAAAAGAAAAACTACATGGAGAATGAAGAAAGTGTGCCTACAGATGCATGTATGTACTGGATGTCACGGGAACAGCCACTGGATAACGCAGACTGTGTGTATACCGAGAGGTGACCATATGTTTACCCGGGAAATGAACGGATAGAGTGTTCATACTCATAGCTTCCATGGTCGATGGCTGGGATGTACCGATGATTGGACCGACAAGACCAGATCACCTTGAGAGACTGAGAGACCATGCCCTGCTGGAGAACGGGTTCCTCATGTTGTTGTTATAGAATACTCCGAATTCTACTGCTATTGAGTATTCAACTCCTCCATCAACAAGGAATCTCGTTGAGAAGCATGTCTGTCTATCTGTCTATGTGCGCTGCAACTTCATCCAGCTTGGATCTCCCAAGTCTGCCTAGATACCAACAGTAGCTGTGTAAGTAGAAGTATGGTCACGAAGTCGGCCTACCGTGATGTGACTTCTGAATATGGAGAGGGATCAATCAACGATAATGGTTTGAGGAGACGTATATAGGCCCCTTACAGATATTCCTTCGATCCTGCAGCCCCTTCAGAAGGAACATCCTTTGTCTTCAACCAGGCCTGGTGCCCTCTGTCTGTTCCCTCTATCCTTCCTCCTGTCCGGTTATTGCATGGGGTGTACTGATTTTGAAGACACCCTATAGTCAATTCATTTACCTATTTACTCTGTCAGAACGAAACACATTTATCGAAGATAACAAAGCTCACCATGCGAGTGCCCATTGTGATCTCGCCATTCTTGCTGTAAGTCATGTCTTCTCGGCGCCTATTCCAGGAGGGCTGCTTGGGGCAATTATTTCCAAGACCGAAAAAGCTGTCGTCAACCAAGTGACGCACTCTGGGAGCCGTGGACTTCAGAGGACACGGTCTCGGCGACCTTCGTCGCTGTTCTTCGTCTCCACCTGGACATGACCTACTTCATTCTGCGCCTTTTAGTCATGGAACAGATCATCCAGGGTCTCATACTCCCGCCGGACCAGCTCCCTTCCGCCACACACCTAGCGGACATTCCCATGACTCTTCGGTCGGGGGGTCGTCGAATCATCTATCACATAGTTCAATGGGAACAACGTCCATCCATCCATCAATCATCACACGACGCAGCATCAATCACATCCTCCCACAAGGAGAAGGAGAAGAAATCATGGACTGAGCACACAAGTAACCTTTCGAATGTCGCAAATGTCGCTATAACTGCTGGAGTTAATGTGAGGAACGCGAACGTTGCTGCAGATGCTGCAAAGCAACACACAGGCAAGTATCGAGACCAACAAGGAGGTTGCAGCGGGCAAGTCTCAGTGAGCACCACGGTATGTCGGATCAAGGAAGCAATCACATAGCGTCTCTTGTAAACTCTAGCTCCAGAAATGTATGATAGAGCATTGTCAGTCGCATGGAGGCTGCGGCAGTTATTGTCTAAAGTTATATATGAGTGAAGTGTTTGGTATTTGCTTACCATAATTAGCCCCGTGTTCGGAAAAAATTCCTTGTCCCCAGAAACAAGGTAGAAATAGCGCGGGCTGTTAGCTGTGAAAATATTTCGTGTGCCCCCTCTCTGCGCAGACTCACGCGGGAGCAGAATGAACGTCATTTAGAACCAAATTAGATATATACATAGTATATAATGAAAACAATATGCAACGGCGATGGCCTAGGATGTCAGGTAGCTGGTGTTGATGTTGGGTCCAAGCTTCGTTGACCCTTAGCCTGATCCTGCTGATTCATGAGCGACCCGCATACACCACAAACTGATGCCGATAGGGTAATGCTAGTCTCTTTATTTCCTTATTCATTCATTTATGCATCTTCTGTGCTCGAATGCTATTGCTAACGCTACTTGCCACGCACTTCTAACTCTCAAAACTTTACAACATTGCGCGTATACGTTCATTACGACATAGATTCGAAACAAGAGACTAGCTAGACTAGGAGGGAGCTCGAATGTTAGCTCACCAACAGCGTCTTCGCCTGCGACACCAAGTGTAGTTCCAGGAAGTCCATCGACGCAGCCCTCAGTCAACCCAGAGCATCAAATTACGAGTGATGCGGCTCAAAAATACGTGAAACCATTCACCCCCATCCCGCACACCACCCAGTCGGCGCCTTCAACCGTCCGCCCTGCCGCTCGCGAAAAGATAGCCCCTCAGACTTCACAATCTCTGAATACTACACCCAAATTGAAGCAAATACAATCAGTCTTCTCGTATTCCAAATGGGAAGAGGACACAGTCGAGAACATCTTTGGAATTGCATTAGACGTATGTGCTCCACTGTATCCCTCTGTTGATGAAATTAATATCTGATGATAGAGAGATGTCGCTTCTCGGAATAAACTTGTATGGCTGAAGGCCCTCGCCGAGGAAATCAAGTCCGAAACGCCTGGTGAGACTTCTACGGGGATAATGCACCACAAATCTCATCCAAGCAATTAGATCTATCCTTACCACTACGAGCTAAAGGGGAATATGCTGATCGACTGTTGATCGCCCGGTTGGAGTTGGACCCTCAGGCTATGGTGTAAGTCTTCTGTGATAGACCAAAGGCCTTGATCTGATTGGGCCACGAACGCAGTGATGATCAGGAGCAATTAATAATTCAGGAGTTGATTCCACCTCAGCAAACTTGCTTCGAATACCTAGTTGGTTGCTGGAAACGGCTCGTTGCTCAACGCAGCGCTATCCTAAAACGGAATCTACCTCAAAAGGCACGGCATGCCGTCATTTTCTTCAGAACCTGGGTTACTCATCGGGTTATTCAGGACTTTGAGCAAGCCTCTGCTCTAATTGAAAAGCTTCGTGAATTGGTCATAAGCTATGCTGGGCTTACATTGCAAGAGCCCAGTATGTTTCCTCAACCCCAGACAACGTATGTAATAACTAGGCTGTTAGCCCGTATTGACTTCCCTAATTTCTGTAGAAAACCCTTAGGCGTAGAGGAGCTCCTCCCATCTCTTTACGCTCTCAACTCGTCTCCATCTATCTTCGGCTCCTCCTCAGAATCCAGTGTTCTTCTCAATCCATCGACGGATTTGGTCCCTTTCCTAACGGACATTGGAAATCGGTTCTATCAAGATGGTTTAGAAGACGTGCTTGGTGAAGTTGTGAGGAGAGTAGTTTTCGGTCGCAATCTTGCTGCTGGAATGGTATAGGCCAATAACTGTTTACAAACTTTCGATCAGTCTGATCAATCCCTCTCCTAGGTGCACACTACTGCAACTTTACCACAAGGGATGAGTCCAAGTGGATGGCGCTCTTCTGTTATGGCTATGGAATGTCTTTGTTCCATTAAGCCTATCGCGGCGATGATTACCTCCCTGCCAGAATGGAATCCTCTTCCTTGGAACGAAGAGACGGGATCGGGTACGTGCGATGATGATATAAACACTGACTTACTTACTCGTAACAAGGTGTCAGAAATGGCAATGAGCATGAAAAAGGGAGTATATTGGGTTTTGTCATGAGACTAGGGATCTTTGCCCGAGACTGGGTAAGCGGGTGAACAATTAGCTTGCGCTTTACTGAATCTTGGCTAGCCTATGGTCCTGGAGGCTTATTACAAAGGTTTTGACCAAATGAGCCTTCGTGACAAGGAGGCATCTGATGCCTCATTGAAGGCCACCTTGAACAACTTGCAGGTGAGCTATGGTTGAATTGCGCAACGATAGCCACTGATTTCTTGCTTTTAGCTATCATTATTTAATATCGTCAATGCTCTCGTAAGAGCGGGACCGGAGCCGAGGGAGGCATTTTTGGCATATGTTGCGCGCGTTGTGGAACTAAATCGGAAGCGTGCCGCCATGCAATTCAAATATGAGGAACACGCATCAGATTCATTTATCCATAACCTCCATTACGTTCTCCTCCGCCTCGCCGAGCCTTTTATGGATACACAATACAAACAGCTCAATAAAATCGACCTCAGATATTACGAACGGTCTCGAAGGATATCATTAAAGGACCTTACTCGAATCAATGCCACTCCCCCAGAGATTGAAGAATGGGAAAATGCGGCGGATGCGGCGGGGCCAGCACCAAACTTTGTATCCGACATCTTTTACCTCCTCTCAGCAGTTAACCACCTATCAACGGGACCGATTTCTAATTACATTAGTGCGATTTCGCGGCATGTCCGTGATATTCAAAAGGAGTTGGAGTTGATGGAGCAGGACGAAAGCTGGAAAGGAGTACATAGAATTCATCGATCAATTGATCCCTGTCTCTAACAATGTTTCTCTAGACACCGTCTCAACCACAAGTTGAGCTAGCGTTGAAGCGAGGAAAGGTGAGTGGCAATTCTGATGAATGCATCGAAGTCTCATATTTCTCCAGGAACAATTGTCAAAATTGCACGCAATGATGGAGAGTATGTACGTGGCAATACTACAAGACGATTTTACCGTCAGAAGCTC
>WSTN01000432.1:0-13636 GCA_019623675.1 Serendipita sp. 398 | reverse complement strand
CTAACCCTAACCCTAACCCTAACCCTAACCCTAACCCTAACCCTAACCCTAACCCTAACCCTAACCCTACAGCTAACCCTACAGCTAACCCTACAGCTACAGCTAACCCTACTGACCTCGGCCTAGAACCGACCAGCCAGCCACCATCACCTTGTGCGTTTATTTTTTAACCGCGTCGTCTGGTCGCTTACTTTCTTTCTAGTTGGTGTTGCATCGACAATGAGCTGGTGACGACGATGGCGATTTGGGCGATCGGGAGGTCCTTCCAACGCGGTTTCTCTCCAGTCACGTAGTGGGATGGCCCCTTCTTTGGGCACGGTGCAATGTATCGAAAGGGACGCGTTGGAAGGGCCAGACTGGTTGGAGCGGCTCCAATGACGACAATCGATGGTTCAAATCGACCTGAACGGGGTTTCTTTCGCGTAAATGGAGACGATAGAACGCGGTGAGTGCATTTTCCACGACCCAGCTCTGGATTCGGCGCGTTGGGAATCATGGCGGGCGCAGTTTACACTACCAACGCATCGTCGTATTGCTCATATTTCTCCCTCTCCCTATCTCTCCCTCTTCCTTTTTAGGTACTGTTACATCAGTGAAGAGCTGGCCACGATGACGACGCTTTGGACGACTAGCCGGCCATTCCAACGCTTTTTTGATTGTTTCGAGTGTTACATAGTCGGTCCACCCTTCCCTGGCCGGTGCAATGTCTCGAAATGACGCGTTGGAACTACTCGGGAATCCCGTCGTACGGCGACATACGACATACGACATACGACAACACGAATCGATGGAGTTGGGGTTGGGAGGGCCGTATACGGAGCACGATGAGTGTACCTCATCTCCCGTGGCTCTCACCTTGATACACTGGGTGTCCTCCCTGTCGTTTCATGGTGGACCTATGGCATCCTCTCGTCGTCTCGCTGACCGCTTTTTCCTTCCCCTCTCTTCAATGCGCCTACGACGGCAACAACAACCACCATGCTGATGATTTGGATTGCCCCGATGCGTTCCATGGCGAGACTGCCCTTTCCGGGGAGCAAGGTTGTTGGGCCCGTAGACGCCTTCGACGAGGACGACAACGATGATCACGACCGTCAATCACCTTTGGATGGGTTTTTTATGTGCATACGAAGACGTTGGAGCACGGTGAGCGTATTTCCCCGATTAGAGCCCCCCACTTCGAAGCTTTGGACGTCTTGCCCGTTGTTTCATTGCGGATGGTATCCCTACTTTTGTCTCACCGACGTCTATCATCTCGCTCAATTTATTTTCACATATGGCCATAGCAGTGATTTGAACGACCCCTCACGATGGAATGTCTCTTTTTGTCATGAAACCGTTGGATCGTTCTTTAGGACACATTTCCAAATTGACCCAGCTCTCTACCGCGGCCAAGCTCACTCTCGATCCGCTCATCCATCCCATATCACCCCCTGTCCTTTCCATCTATCTACCCGCCTGTGACATGCCGAGAATGAAGAGCTTCTTTTCTACGTGTCTCTCTCCTCCATCCACATGCATACCAGCAAAAACCTTCTGAGCGTAGTTCCACCGCGTACAACGCTCCCCCTCTCCTTTTAGCACCTTGCATCTGCACTCTACACACTCGTTCTCCCACCTCCATCCAACCATCTTCTACGCGCCGGCTACGCTCTTCAAACGGGAACATCGTCCACCGTCCACCGTCCATCGTCCAGCACCCGCCCCGTTCGCATACCACCATCTCTCCTTCCTCTCCCCTCCATTCCATCCACCCATCTCTGACGCGTTTGGAAGAGTCGCCTACGGTCCTTCCCTTCCTTTCGTCCTTGTACATAAAACCTGCTAATATATTCACGTCTTTTACATCGAATCGTAGCGATCGCCAGCCGAGTCCCCGATTCTTTCACGACTGCGTCGCGAACACAGAGAGACCGATCCAAGAAACTCCTGCTCCTGGACTAGCTGTTTGACGTCTCGGACTCTGTCAATGCCATCCCTTACTTTCATCCAAATCTGGATGTTTTCAGCATGACCGTCATCTACCGGATGTCTGCACTCACTTATCCATTCCAATCTATAACCAGGTCGAGCCGCTTGGACTGAGAGGCCCGTATACACTCAAATGTATCCAAATCCTATTGGACTTCCTCCTTGAACGCTGAAAACTTTGGATTCACTGTCAATCCCAATCCAGCAACGGCCGACACCGACGTCGACTTGTTGGCAGCCTCACTAATAAATAGGAGAGATGATTTACAAAGGAGCCCAAACGCTGATCTCCCAGGAATAGCTGTCATAAAAGAAGCACATAGAAGAAACGGAGGGCTTTTGTAGAGTCATCGATGCAAAATCTGCAGTGACAACGATGATCCTGGTAGATCAGCCTGAGGACGGATTGGTGGGGCACGCAACAGCTGATACCGAGGGAAATCCTGAAGAGATGAGAGAGTGACTATGGGCCACACACCACCTCTTCGGACTGTTCAGCCGTTCCTCCTCAGGTGAAGTGGGTCATGGTGGGAAAGTTGGTTCTATCGAATTCGAGTGGTTCGAACGGAGACGACCGGTTAGGGCGCTCAATCATGCCGGAAGAGTGGCGTAGGCGGAGGTGTGGAACGGTGAGTGGCTACGCTAGTGGCGCCGATTCATTTTGACGCCACAGTACACCTCGATTTTTGAGGTGTTTTGAGGCTGGGAGGAACCTCTTCGTTTTGAAGGTGTTGCCGTCCTCTGTCGAGCGTTAGGGCTGTACCGACGTCCGATCTCCCCCATTGCTCTCCTTACCAATTGACTAAATTCTCTTTTGTTTCCCTAATGAGAACAGGTCCTCCCCTTTCCCCTCAGCTGTCACAGCCGACCGCAGCTTTCATTTCCAATGCCCCGACATCGATCCCGCGTCAGTCCTCGGAATCGTCTCCTCGATGGCACCCCCTCCCTCCTTTTTGAACCTGCGAGATGGTTGCCCAACCCAGTTGCTGCTCCGGTGCCGAAGATATTTGATGGCGCTAACAGATCGGAGTTACCGTCATTCTTCAATACACTCGAACGACTTTTCTCCGTAACCCGCGTTGAGTCCCAGGAGGAGAAGCTCGACTGCCTCCTTACGTATGTGGACGATCGAGTGCGCGAATGGATCGATTCTCTCGATGACGCCAGTACGTACGACAATGCAAAAGCGTAGATCTTGAAGACGTATGGCAACCCTCATTTGAAAGACGAATACACGAAAGGTGATTTTACGGTGATGGTGCAGGCCCTCGGGTCTAAGCCTATAACCTCGCTCAGCGAACTACACATGCACGATATTACTTTCGACACGATGGCCCGAAAGCTTAAGAAAGTGAATAAACTCACCTCCGAAGAAGAAGCTATTGGATACTTCAAGTCCTTCTCTAAGGATTTTATGACCCGTATCCGCCAACGCATCGAGTCAAAGTCGGACATCATGCCCGATCAGGTATTCCCCATCGACGACGTGAAGGCGGCGGCTGTGTTCTTAGTGACCCCGCGATTTGAAGAATTGAAGCTAGGCGATCCTCGAATACGAGCCGAACGAAACAAACAAAATCGGTCAGCCCCACGAGTTTCTCCTCCAGCTCCAGCACCGACTTCGCGGGACGAATCCCTCGAGGACCTAATCTCACGTATGAGTAAGATGGAGCTTGGCGACCCATTATACGTATCAGCTTATCTCAAGGTGGTCCAGAATTATCCCGCCTGCATATCCTTTGTTCCTCAACCTAGTCGGCAACAGCGAGCAACAGCCAACTCGATGAGTCGTTCTACCGAGAAAAGCCAGAATACTTACCAGATGGGAAGAGACCCCTGGCCGACGAACTGCTGCTATTATTGTAGCAAGAAGGATTGCGAATTGCGAAGGTGTCCCTCTGTTGCCGAAGATCTCCTTGCCGACTGACTGGCTGCAGAAAAAGTCATGTCTGCGGCTTCGTTGACTCGCGCTAGAGATCCACCTCCCCACATCGACGCGATACAAGTGTTGTCCGAAGAGGAGTAGCTGGACGAAGAAATGGGCATGCATTGCCTGACTATCGAGGAGCTATGGCTATCGACGATTATGAGCACGAGGACGACGATATCGGAGTGTTCACTGTACAGTACCGGAAGAAGAGAGTCCAGGAGTATATCGACAAATTTCGTGAAGAGGGATACGATACAGATGGTGCCGAAGATATGGCCTGGGGCCTAGCCATCTCCGATACGAAGAATAACCGTGTCACTCGTAATGCATCGAAGTCGGCAGCTCCATACAGCAAGGATGGCAAGAAACAGAAGCGTAGCAAAGGAGTGAGATTTGCAGAGACAGAGGAGAAGGTCCCACCTGCGGTCAAGGCTACGGCGTCAACGTCAAGACTCGGTACACCTTCCCAGCAAGCGATAGCGACCTCTATACCTGCTCCTAATCCGAAAGATTGACCTCGCGCTGCCACGCCAACAACCGTTGCCCTTCCAGCTCTGCCCGTCCGACCTGCGTTCCCCAAGTCCATTCCAGAAATCGATATGACGTCCAAGGAGTCTGGCCCAAAATACCGTTATACGTCTGAAGTCGAAGATGCACACGACGCGGATAAAATCTGCGACAAGATATTCGGCCAAGTCACTGTCACAGTGCCGTTGCTCGAGTTATTATCCCTATCCCCTCACATGCGTAAACAAATTGCGGAGATAACGAAGACCAAGCGAATGCCTACGTCTATAGTACCGAAGTCAGTTAACGCCCAATACGTAACCAGGGAAAACTACGAAGAGAACGAAGAAGAGGAGGTGGATAACCTAGTGTTGGCCTTACCCATCCGACCCGACGACCTTGCTACACATCGTCATTGTTCCACGCTACGCTCAACATCGGAGGAATCAAGATGAAAGGGATCATCGACTGTGGAGCCCAAGTGAATACGTTAACGAAGAGCATTTGGGAAAGGACTCAACTCCCAATTAACGAACCCTGAAGAATCGATATGCGAGGAGTCAGCCTGACCGAGGAGAGATCAATAGGAGTATGCGAGATGGTGGACGTGCCGATGGGAGGTATCACGACGTTGGCTCATTTCTACATTTTCCTCAAGAGTCCTTTCGACTTTATACTCGGTCAGCCTTGGATTCGGGACCACCTGATTGCTCAAACCGAAACCGGTACTGTCAGCAAGATGATGATTCGCAATTTCCTGAACCCTTCTCAATGTGTCACTATTATTCTGCAGAACGAATCGAAGGCCAAGATCGAGGAGATTGAAGAAGAAGAGGTCTCTGCAGCTGTAGCAACCACCGAATCGGAAGAGTGTCGTGTTGCCCCGGATGTATTTTCATAACTCGAGAAGTGTTTGGATGTGGAAGAAGTATTCATCGCGGATGAGTCTGAGACAGAGTCGTTGTCTTTGGTCGGCAGCTCTGAAGCAAGGCGTAAGCCCGAGTCCACAAGGGACGAGGTACGCGGAGGAACGTAGTCAAAGTTGTGATAGGGGAGGAGTAGTAGCAGCGATAACGACAGCAGAAAACGAAAATTCAAGATATGGACTCGATTCCAGCTTTACCCATTCATCATCATCCTTCTCCAACAGATCCTCAATATTCGAAAACCAGATCGGCTCAGCGATTGTTGCGACAAAATACAAGCCTGTCGACAAAAAGATTAAACCCGTTCCAGGTGTAATGTCTGAAGAAACTCGTACCGAACGTAGATCCCCCCCCCAATCCGTTAAAAGGGTGGGAGCCGCTACCCCTCGTACCACCGTCGTGAAGTGATGGATTGCGTGTTACTTGCAAATCCCTCGACCAATTGAACCTATGGAAGGACTCGCAATACAATCCCAAAGAAATCCGCATCGCTGAATACATGCTCCGTCGACATGAGCTCGCCCTCGCTTTTGACGAGTCTCAAAAAGGTCGCTTCAAGCGCGAATATTTCAGCGATTACAAGATACCAACCGTTCCACACGTACGGTGGCAGCACAAACCACTACCAATTTCGCCAGCCACCCGCACAGAGGTGTCGAAAATGTTCCTCGATAAAATCAAGAATGGCACATATGAGCCAAGCCAGTCATTGTATTCGTCGCGATGGTTCGTCGTTTTCAAGAAAAATGGCAAGTTCCGCATCGTCCACGACCTTCAGCCTCTCAATGGAGTCACTATTCGAGATGCAAGCGTTCCTCCCAACATTGACGAGTTTGTTGAAAGCTTTGCCGGTCGAGCTTGTTATAGCGTTCTAGATGTCTTTTCTGGATACGATCAGCGCACGCTTCACCCTGACAGCCGAGATCTTACCAGTTTCATGACGCCAGATAGGGGCGCATATCGACTTACCAGCTTGCCCCAAGGATTCACCAATTCCGTCCGAGTATTCCAGAACGACATGACGTACACTCTCGGTTCAATGATTCCAGATAAGGCTGGGGTCTTTGTTGACGATTGCGGCTTAAAGGGAGGCAAGACGCGATACGAGTTGGCAGATGGATCATACGAGACCATGCCTGGCCACCCTCAAGTAAGAAGATTCATCTATGAGCACCTGAACGATGTGGACGAGGTACTCACCCGTATTATATATGCTGGAATTACCGTTGCAGCAGCCAAACTCCAGATCGCCGCGTTAGAAGCTACAATCGTCGGTCATAGAGTTAGCTACGAGGGTCGCCACCCCGACGACGCCAAAATCCAGAAGGTTCTTGATTTTCCTGTTCCGCTCGATACAACTCAGTTGCGAGGTTTCCTTGGACTGATGGAGGTTGTTCGCATTTTTATCAAAGGATTTGCTGCGGTGGCGCGACCTCTAACTGCGCTATTGAAAAAGGAGAACGAGTGGGAATGGAATGACAGGTGTCAAAGGGCGTTTGAAGAGCTGAAGGAGCGAGCGATTAAGGCTCCGTGCCTGGCACCGATCGATTACACATGCGGGGGAGAAGTAATATTAGCGGTTGAGTCGTCATGGATTGCAGTAGGATTTATCCTCATGCAGAAGAACTCCAAAGGAAAACGCGTACCTGCGCGGTATGGTGCGATTACGTTCAACGATCGCGAGTCTCGTTATAGCCAACCGAAATTCGAGCTATATGGCCTATTTCGGGCACTGGAATCGTTCTCCCACTTCCTATTCGGCCCGTCGGAATTTATGGTGGAGGTAGACGCCAAGTACATCAAGCGTATGTTAAATTCGCCCGAAGCCGTCCCAAATACAACAACCAACCGACAGATCGAAGGAATTTTGCGATTCCCTATCAAGCTGCGTCACATCCCCGCAAAGGATCACTCTGGTCCAGACGCGCTTTCACGTAGGCGCCGAGTGTCCGAAGACGGAGTTGACGACGATTCGGATGAAGAGCGAGAACGAGAGGAGGAAAGACCAAGACTGGCTGATGAGAATTACGAGGAAGCAGATGACCTATACGACGTGGAGTGCATAGTGTTGGTGGAGAGTACGAGTGGTAGCCCGGTGGATCGATAAATCCTAGTTGCCGAAGCAGTGAACAAAGCGAAGAAGGAGAAGGTCACCCCACGAAAATCTCCTGCAACAAAGTGGACAACTTGGATATGGAACGAAGAGGACAACGATTTCGCTGTAACACGAAGGTTTCTTAGCGATTGCGTCAAGCCAACCGAATTAATGAAAAAGGACTTACGACGGTTCATCGAGTACTCGAATCGCTTCTTCATGTCTTCTGGACATCTTTACCGTCGTACGAGAGACCGTGTGCCGTTCAGACAGAATCGTCTCCCAATCCATATGACCAGTTTTGAGCCTTCTCGATGGAACCTGGACTAACGCACAGGGAGAAAGGATCAAATGGAGCTGAAAGAACCGTCAGTAATCTGGACGTCCAATGCCACGCCTCTCTCTCTCATGAGAGATGAGATTCTGTTCGCTTTCGCCATGTGTATACCTAGAGGGCTCGTCCCGGCGACGAAACGGAGGTCGTATTCGGTTGGAAGCTGAGCGTGGGTGTCAGCGTCGTAGTTGAGGGTAATTTTTCAAAAAAAAGAAAAGAAAAGAAAAGAAACGACATACCAAGCCTCCTAGACAGCGACCGTCTTGGATACATTCCGCCCAGACTTGTGCAAACAGAGGTTTTCCGGCCCTCTCCGCATGGGTATCCCATCTCTTGGAGAGCGTTTCGTAGGTTCCAGACTTTGATTGCGGCTGGTCGGATCGATAACGGTCTCCAAGTAGCATCCGAGGCGAGAGGTCGATGTCGTACCGATCCTTGATCTCTTGGTGAACGGCCAATACGTCTTGCAATACGCAGCAGATAAACTGTGGCGAGAGTCAGAGAAAAATAGGAGATGGGTGGAAGGAGAGAAACGGACCGGGTACACCATAAACGCTGTGGACCAATCGACAATGGTTCTCTTTGACATCGATGCCAACCAGGGAGACTGTAGTGCTCAGATGATCTCATATCCCATCAGTTCCAATGTGATGTAAATCGATTTGGAGTCCTTTTTGCTCCATTCCATGACGATGCCGAGCTCCTGACGGCTGTTCAGTATGGCGTTGTAGACGACACGGACTGAGCCCAGAAACGTCACAAACATGCGAGGGCGGTCGACATTAAACGTCGACATCCATGCCCAAATAAGTCCATCATGATTCGTTTTCTGGGACCGGTGAATGGCATGGTCTTCGAACGTGATGGCAAGGGTGTGTGTGAGAAGAGTTACACAAGCTGAATGGACATTGTTTATCATCGATATTCTATGTGTAGTGTGCGTGCATTCACCTTTTCGTGTCGGCGTGTACCGTGAGTCCCGTGAGTCCCGTGAGTCCCGTGAGTCCCTGGAGTTCCATGATTCTTGGGGACGAATAGAGAGGGGGTAAAAAAACATACGTTTTGAGAAGACGAGGTGAGAGAGAAGTGGAGAGATTATTCATTTATTTATTTATTTATTTTTTAAAAAAAAAAACGGTAGCAAACGATCGTCCTCAGGCTGCAATTCGAGCGGGAGTGCACTCTCTCTTCGAGAGTGCAAGTGTCGGAACAACGAGGTTCGCGACGACGATCGTGGCCCCAGCGAGAAGAGAAAAAAAAATTGAAACGGCGTCACGGTGATTGACCCGGCGGATTAACGGCGATCACGCGGGGGAGACTTTGCCATTGGTCTTGTCTTTCAACGAAAAACGAAAACGGTAGAGGGCAAAGGTGAATCGTTGGGTCAACGGCGAGCGCAATGACAATCGTACGAGTGTGAGCACGCATGAGACAAAATATGATTCGTTGTCGGTCCTAGTTGTCCGTTACAGTCGTCCGTCATGCCGTCCGTCGTCGTTTTCTGTTGTCGTCGTCGTCGTCGTGGTCAAGGTGTGGTCGGCGCCAAGTTGAAACACGACCACCCGCGACTACTCAAACCTAGCTATGGATACAAAACGGCATTCTAGGAAGAAGAAGAAGTGTAAACCAATGCGAATACCAGCTCTTTCGAATAACTGTTTGGCCACGTCGTTGCCACATAGGCTGAGTAGCGACCTAGGTCGCTTCCACCCTCGAAATGAAATAGAAACCGAGCTCAAGGAGTACTTGCGTAGCATTACACTCAGGCCCTCCTCCTTTTGGGACCATGGCCACAAGGCGGACGTCCTTTGCCATCTCTTCAGACACTCCAAGAAATGGGTGATGGTGAAGGCAGAGGATCAGACAAAGATATTGAGTAGAACGCTCGATCTCGGGCTCTTCCAATTGCAGTCTGCCCTCCAAAAGGACATTTCGGACGCGAGTGAGGACGAGGTCCAGTTTTTCGTTGACGGTGAGCGTGCACCTCTCCACAACCATGGATGGTTGAGTGATTTGCACATTCATCACAATGAAATGGGACCCAAGGTGACCCTGGACGCGACCCTGCTCGACTACATGCCCAGCCACGAATTCCACTGTCAGTTCATGACCGCCAGTATCCCTCTCGCTCACGATGATGGGACCAGAGCATTTGTAGAGGTGGACCATCCCGATGGGTATCGATATACCGACCTCTACACAACGTATACGTATTCTGGAAGTGTCCTGGGACCATTTCGAGGAGAGGGAATCACCTATACGCTCCTTTGGCATGTCTATGGTGCCGGTCTCTGGCTTGTACGGAGCGCCGACTCGACCTCTGTGCCAGATACACCTACCCTGAACTGGTTCATCTCGTCCACCAATCGATTAAAGGTGTGCAGAGGTTTCACCCCTTGGAGGCTTCTTTTCTCTCATGGCTGTTACCTAGGTGTATTTCATTCGTCCAAGCGACCGCGGTCGTTGCATCATCCTCCCTCCCCAGTCTCACTCCCTCTTCCTTGGCTTTCAAAATAGTCTGTATATAAAAGCTTACTACAAGGATATATCACTCTTCTAGAGAGGCAAGAAACAGTTGGACAATCTTGGTGGCTCTGTCCAATTCCATGTTGCGCATACGCCTGATCCCATCTGCCATCTTTGCCTCCAACTCTTTCCAAACCACACAGGAAGTGGGAGACGTCTCCCTCGTCTCGACCTCTGAAGCCATCCCCATTTCTTCTTCTTCTTCGAATGAAATAAAGGACGGGGCTCCTCGTTGAACCCTTTTTAATGGCAGAAATGGGGAGAACATGACCTCTCTCAAAGGCGAAGCCGACGATAAAGACGTGCTAGTCATGCGAGAGAGAACCCGTTTGGCTGGTGGAGGTGGATCCAATTGGACAGGAGCAGGCCGTTTTCGCGGTGATCTCCTCTGATCAGTGTAGCAACCCAATGGCTGGGATTGCTTTCCGCTAAAGATCTCTGCTGTTGTCTCCTGGAGCTGGATCCCCAATGTGTCTTTGCACCACTCCATCCATGCTCCCCATTTTTGAGTGTTTATACATTTGTAAATTGATTGGAAGATCGCTTCCATGACTTCTCCTTCACCTCTGAGGCGAGAGTATGCGTTTGAACAAGTACCACCGATCACTTTTGCGTTTTTGCCAATGATTCCGGGGGCTACTTCCAGCACCATTCTAGGGAGCTATGATACGGCATTTCCGTCAGCCCAATCGATGTCGTATGTGAAGAGATGACTGACCGATGGAAATGCACCTGTTTGGCCCGTGAGTTGGTATTCGATCGAGTCGTGGGTCCAGACCGATGAATCGACTTTGGGCAGGCTAGGATACGACTTGTAGGCCACAAGCTAATCAAATCGAGTAAGACCCCTCTCTCGTCTTGTTGTTTGGTTGGTAAAACTCACCAGAGAGACAAGGACAGTGGACTGAGAGAGTAGCTCCTTCAATCGCATCCCAGAATTTTGCCAATGTAGATCATTGGTGCACAAGATCTGATCCCACGACATGTCAGTATAGCAATAACAAAACCAGTCCCGAGGTGTACATACAAATTCTCCAAAACAAAAACGCTGGTTCAGACAAGGTTTTGTCACCACGTTCCAGAGGCCACGAGGGTGGCGATAACTTGTCTGCTGCAGATTCCATTCCAATGCATGGCGTGAAAAGACCTCGAAATTGATGATAGTCTCGACGCTGGCCAACTTGCTCCACTGGATTGTTGGGTTTGCAGTTTCAATCTTCTCCATAAGCTTGTGCTGTTCGATTGCGTCTTTCAAGATTTCTTGCAGGTACTATTATCCTCGATATCAGTCCATGATCACCCAGTCCATAGCGAGTCTCATCACCTACCATTATATTGCGAGGCGGCGTCTTGGGCAAGTGTTTCATGGCTTTTGCACTCAAGTTTCGGAATAATGGAAACTGGGAGAGCGCTTGCAAGAGATCAAATAGTGGACTGTTGTAAACGTTTGTGAGTGCTTCCTTGTCTGGTGCACCTGGGGAGAGGAGGTTGATAGACTCGATGGCAGCGTCAGATCCTTTCGTGTGCTTCTCCAGCGCACGCAATTTGTCTCCGAGTGTCGCTTCCTGCTGAGTCCTTTTCACGTTCAACGATGTCATCCATGCCACCAGATTCGGGTCCTCTAGGATGGCTAGAGGGGCCATGTTTCAGGAAACGGACAAAGGGGGGGAACAAAAACGACGGCAGAGGTAGACGGACCTGGATTATATATACGTGCTCTCAACTCTCTCCTCTGCTTTTCATTTGGTTTTGCCTGGTTCCATCTCTGGAGGGCAAGGACGCGATGTTGCCCTCCCAAGATGATGTACCGTCTACCTGTAAATGCAAACATGAGATCGACTCGTCCTGAGTGGGTTTTTTTTTCTCTGACTCACCTATGCTTGATTCGTATCGAAAGGTAACATCCAAAATGGTGTCCTTGCCCTCTCTGAACCCATCACTTCCGTATTCAGCCACCAAGTTGTTTACCAATTTCTCGTCTACATTCCGTTGCTCTTCATGAATCTCCATCCATTTTAATTTGATGTCTTTCTCCTCTATGAAATAGTTGTCGAAGCGGCTCATGGTTCAAGTCGTACAAAGCCACATTTCACCCAACGAGTGGAAGGGCTATATTAAAGTTTTATGACAAATTGCAGCACTGCTGCTTGCGAGATGATTTGAGCAATTCCCTTGTAATATATAAAGTACTGTAGTTAATTTATATGTTTTTAAATCTTGCCTGCTGTGAAATTGACAACCCAGTCTGTACAGACTGAGGTGCCCGGGTCGGGCAGACGCTCTATAAAGCTAGATTGAGAATACCATGTTTTTTCCTCTTGAATAACAGAGTAATAGAAAAGTTTCTGGGAGCTGGAAGCAATGTCTCCTGGTGATTCCCATCGACTCAACGTCCCCGAATCTGACCAGCTTTGTCCACGATATCAATGATTGTACGTGTGCAGTTTACTAGCACAAAAGAGAGCTCTGCTTCCGCTCTCTTTCCATTTTGGCTGGCCCCACTAAGGGAGGTGATCATTAAGTAGCACAAAGAAATCATTGTAGAATTGAAAAACAAGCGAATAGTGATTCTACGTACCATTTATGAGTGCAGAATGCGCGTATATGGTGTCTACGTCCAGGTCGAGAGTTGACAGGAGGAATAGTGCCCAATCGGTAGGATCCATTCGACCCAAATCCTTCGTTGGGATCACCGAAGTTGCTTCAGGATGCAACCAACGATGGACATGCGGGAAAGACCGAAGACGAAGTCGAAGTCGGGTCCAAGCCGCTGGATGGGGATGTCAGGGATGGACGGGTGAGCTCCGATTCCGGAGTGGCGGGGAACCGGAGCTCGGGTGGAGGTATCGGGGTGGCTGCTCAGAGACGGGCTGGCCACCGCGATATGATGCCGAAGGGGGTCGTAGGGGGTCGTAGGTAGGTTCAGAGGGGTTTGGGAGCGATAGAAGAGGAGGAGGAGGACTCTAGGGGGCTGGGCTATGTGCTTAGGTAGGACTGATGTAACTAGGAATGAAAGTAGTCGATTTTCTAGCTAGAGATACATGAAATAAACTAGCTAAGACTATATAGAAGAAGGAGGGGGCGATGAGGATGGCTACCTTGTTGGACAAGGTAGTCAGGGAGGATGGGATAGAAGAGGAAGGAGATGAAGGGGTTGAAGGAGAAGGAATAATGGACAAGGGAGATGAAAAGGGAGGTCGACTAGTCGCTTTCCCAATTGGGAAGGCGACTAGAGCCGGTGGCCGGAGCCAGCGGCGGCTGGCCGTGACAGGGGAGGTGATCGTTATTTAGCACAGACAAATCGTTGTAGAAGATACGAACAAACGAATAGTGATTCTATGTAAATA
>WSTN01000430.1:0-10332 GCA_019623675.1 Serendipita sp. 398 | reverse complement strand
CTAATTCTTCAGCAGCGGCGATCATCATCGTGGGAGCTCATTCGTCGACCTATATCGCCTGTCATCACTCTAAAGCACGTTCAGCAAACACGGACGTATCCTAATAACTCTGCTCTGTTTAAAAAAAACCAACACTGGTAGTTTGGGTGACCATGAAAATCTTATGTGCATCGTGATCATGGCCATAGTTGCGAGTGATCCTCGAGCTATGTGGCCGTGGTCGAAAGACAAAGCAGCATCACATGGATTTCCTGATCGCGCTCAGAGGCCAGACCGAGCCTACCCAACAGAGCCCAAATGAAACGATAACCAAACTTGCAGACCGTCTAGCACAGTCTACCCAGCTCGAAGATCGACGCGCTGCGCTTCTGTCTCTGCGTGGCCTTTCGAAAGACTATCGAGCAGAAGTGGGATCCATCGCATTGAACTCTCTCTTACTTGTACTTAATGGAGATGCCCAAGTAGATCCAGAAGTAGCTAAAGCACTCTTACAAACGCTAAATACGTTATGCGAGGTGGATGGTAGTCTGGATGGCACAGCTGAACAACGAGACATGGCCCTCAAGAATACAGATTTACTTCTCAAGGATCCAAAATATACACAAAAGCTGTTTGGATTGCTCAACGACACCTCGTTCTATACGCGATATGGCGCGCTGCAACTATTGAACACGCTTGTCAGTAATAGACGCAGCGTCGTTCAAGCCCATTTCGTGAATGCACCCGAATACTCGCAAACGGTCACATCGGTACTAGAAGAGAAACGCGATATGATCCGAAATGGTGTGTGATGTCGGCCACATCTCCTATCTCAGACTGACGTGGTCCTTTAGAGGGATTACAGCTCTTTCAGGCCTTGGTTGCACAAAATACAGATATACAGACTGTATTCGCTTTTGGTGGTGCTTTCGAATCATTGCTGCGAATCATTGCACAGGAAGGGGGCGTTGAGGGTGGCCTTGCTTCTTATGGATGTCTCTTAGCAATAGAAGGATTGCTGAAGTACAACTCATCTACTCAGGTATGTGCTACATATATATAACACAGCGACTGACTTTCGTTGTAGACATACTTTCGACAACTATTGCCTTCGTTGCCCCCTCTCCTCCTCTTCCCTCCGTCAATAGCACCTGATCAAGAATCTCCACAAGAATTCACTCTACAATACTGGGACGAAATGAAGGCACAAAATGTCGGCTTAGTCGTGTCTATCATTGGTATAATGGCAAGTTTATGCACTCCCTCCACGTTTGCAATTCATTGACAAACCAGGAGAACAGAAAGCACCAGAACATATACGACTACTCACCGAGTTGGGCATCGTCACCAATGCTCCCTCTCAAATCAAGGCGCAGTCCCTTCGTTTGCTCTCGGGTTACAATCAGACCCCACCATTTTTCCAAACAGTTATCCCATATGTTCCTGTTCCAGAGTCCAATGGTGATGAATGGGACCGGCTAGAGCCTCGACGGGGTATCGATCTACTTGTATCCACTGCTCTCGACGGCGAATATGGTGGCATCGGCGTCATGACCCCAACAGCAAGGGATACGATGGGTCTTAGAGGTACTGCATTGACTGTAGTTGATGTAAATTTCAGTCCATTTCTCGTGGTAATACCAGCTGACGCATGAGTAGGACTTTCTCAAAGATGAAGAAGCAGCAACGGATCTGTTGAACGGAATGATTCAATCACCTGAGTCGATATCCCCGGCTTCTGCCTCTGGTTTACTTCTCTATGGCATCCAAACGCTTCCTACCAGCCCCCTCTCTTCAACGGTGGCAACTCGACTGCAGTTTGCGTGCTTACTTTTCTCTTCGTTATTTCACGGACCTCCCAACCATTCCAGTACCTCTCCAAAAGCGATTGCACGCGCTATTGGAGGCTCTTCCCCTCCACAGGGTGCCTCAGGTGGAAGCTTTTTCGTACCAGCAGATAATCCAGCACCTTCTGCACCAACAGCTACCTTGAAGGCAGCCGAAGAGGACGAAGAAGACCCTCCGTCCTCCTTATTGCAGCTGCTCACCGAGCATTTGAGTCTTTCGATGCTAGCACGAGCCAAGGTGATCGACGACGCCATCGAGTCAAGGCTCTGGGATAAGATTATTGTAGGGTATTTGGTGCTCCTATCCACATGGCTGTGGGAAGACCCAAAGAGCATCAGGATTTTCTTAGAAGCTGGTGGTATCGGAGTGGTACGGCCCTTTCTCTGTTTCCATGACTCAATAATACGTTTTTTTTAAATCTGTCATCTTCCAGCTGGTCGAACCTATATCGCAGACAAGCGGAATCGATGTGTTGGTGCAAGGGCTTTGCGCCTTTTTGTTTGCAATATGCTACCATTTCAACCGGGAGCCCGGAGAGATTACAAGGTACGGTGCTCTATACTCGTAGGATACGGCTCATTTCTTTCAGGAAAACCCTGCATCCGATAATCACTCGCCTGGGTGGTGATCAGTTAATTTCACGAATGGCACGGGCCAGAGATGACGACCGATTTCGACATATTAACCCAGATTCGATAATTCTTCCTGTTCCTCCATCGGCTGTAATTGCAAGCAAGGTTGTGGAAGGGGAAGTATGGCTCGATTGGGGCTTTGTAGAGTTCTGGAAAGCTAACTATTGTGGGTGAAATGCGAAACTTACTCCATAGTGGAAGCTAACCCGCGATCATAGATACGGTTCAAAGAGGAATCAATGCTGATCCGGACGCTGTGGCTTCGGGTCCAGGTGAGCACCTCCCTTTCAGCAGCCTACGGACAGCTAAGCATACTAATTTCACCAGGTGATACAACAGAACTACAGCTGGTAATATCATCCCTGAGAGATGTCGTGCGCAAGCAAGCAGATGAACTGCAAGCAGCAAAAGCTGAAGCCACAGAGGCGAAAAAGCAACACCAACTCTTTGCTGCTAAGCAAGTGGCTGGAGACGATTTGCAGAAGAAGTTGGATGCACTACAGGTAGAAAGAGATAAAGAGGTATGATATTGTCCGACCAAGAGACCCTCCGCTAACGAGTGGCTGGACCTTCTACAGCGAGAGACTCTGCAAAAACAGATTCAGGACCTTTCAGCACAACTATCTGAACTTCAAGAAAAGAAAAAGGAACAAGAGAAGGAACAAGAGGACCTGTTGGTATTCTTAGAGGAGGTGTCCGAGAAGCGACGGCGTGACAAGGCGACAATGCGTACGGCAGGCCTGGAAGTTTCAGAAGATGAAGGAGGAGACGAAGATGACGAGTGATCAAATGTATTTATGTTCGGCAGCCTCGTCCCTTGGACGGTCGGTCGAATCACACTAATAGTAAAGGGCGAGTCATTCCATAACTCAACCTCTCCCTCGTCCACATGTCTGTTGCCCTATTTCGTTACCGTGTTACAACGCCTACAAAAAGCCTATCATATGAGTTCAGAAAACGGCTTATTCGCTGCTACACCACTGGTACCAAGTCGGTCGTGCGTATTGAGCACGCTGATGTCTATAAGTGGGGGGCTATCGACCCGAGGGAAGCAGTATTTCGAGACCTATCTTGGACAGTAAAACCAGGAGAAGCCTGGGCCATAATTAGTCAGTCGAGCGACTCCAGAGGAGAGTTGTTTCAGGCATGCCATTAAACCGCAAATCCCTCTTCATTCCTTCTGACGCCCATGTTGATTAGTAGACGCTCCTAGGAAGACGGAGAATCCACCCCATACCTTCAAATGGTGTTTTCCCCTTCCTTGAATCCAATAATGACCAATCCTCCTCGGCATCTCCAAGTGATTTTCGCAAGGACAATGTGTTGCTCGTCGCGTTTACTGCCAGTAGAAATGTCGCCGCTGGAGGCGAGTTTACCGATTATACTGCACGATACGGTGCAATAAGAGATCAGGACAGACAGACTTTACAGGACCGTCTCCTGGAATCGTTGTCACAGGATCCAGTTCCGCCCCCACCTACCGAGTTCACACCAAAAGCCCTCGCAAATGAGGCTGAAGGGCTGGAAGCGCAGATTTCTGTCATCAGGGAGATGGCTGCAAAGCTTAATCTACTCCCTCAGTTGGATATACCGTTTATTGCATTGAGTAATGGACAGCAACGAAGGGCTAGGATACTCAGGCAGTTAATTAGGCATCCGCGTGTCCTTTTGCTCCAGGATCCTTTTGGTATGTCGTTCTTCATGACGTTGTAGGTTCGACGGTGGATTGACCTTTATAAAGCTGGCTTGGATTATATACAGCGGCCAATTCTATCAAATTTGCTGCAAGTTATAAACCAGGACGAGGAACCATTCGTTATAATGGAGCTGAGACCGCAAGATCCAATACCGCAATGGATAACGCACATCGCCCTCTTGCAAAATCAGCGTCTCGTCGCCGTAACTAGTGTAGAGTATCAGCAGGAGCACGTCCATTTGATCTCCAGACCAAACGGCGTCTTGATGAAGGATTCATCGAAGAACGCCGAGAAAGAGGTAGTACGCCTACAAGACGTCAAGGTTGCGTATGGAGACAGGGAGGTTGGTTGGTTTATTACTATTAAGTCACTCTTTACCGACGTCTTCTCAGGTTCTCAAGAGCATTACATGGACGATCCACGGTGGTGACCGATGGTGGCTTCGTGGTCCAAATGGATCAGGCAAGACGACGCTTATTTCCATGTTGACCGGCGAGCATCCACAATCATACACTCAAAGTAAATTTGATATCCTGGGGAAGCCACGGAGGTCACTCCCAACAGTTTCCATCCAGAAGCAAGTCTCTGTGTTCACCCCAGAGATTTTTTCAGCATTTCCTCGACGGTCAGGGCCTGGTGGGTTGACTGTTGCAGACGCTGTTGGGACTGGGTTTGAAGGGACATACTCCTATAGACCCCTTACCACAGAGCAGAAGGAAAGTGTCGATTCCTTGATTCAAAAGCTGGCACCAGGGGAAACAAAGGAGGAACGCAGCTTATGGAGTAGACAAAACTTTGCTTCCCTATCGCCACAAGAGCAGTCACTTGCGTTGTTGATGCGCACCCTTGTGGGAGATGCATCACTCCTTATCCTCGACGAGGTCTTCGCAGGGATGGACGATAGAATGATCCAGAAAGTAAGGAGATACCTACGGGATCAAATTGGATCAGAGAGGGCCGTGATTTTTGTTTCGCATTGGGAGAATGAAGTGCCATGGCCCAACGCGAAGCAGTATACGATCCAAGACGGTGTAGGTCGAGCACTAAATTGATATTGAAGGAAATAGTTAATTCCGTATGTTATTGGCAACACGAAATCGCCTCGTACAAAGCACACTCCCAACATGAATAAGGCTACCTAAGGGCGTCTCGCCACTGAGTCATAAAGATAAGACATGAAACATGACTAATACCGGTGCAGATGCATGATAGATCCATTAGGGGTTCACCTACCGATATCGCGAGTTTAGCTACTGGGCACTGGAGTCTCCGTTTTCTTTGGCTTTTTCGGAGTGACTTTTTTGGGCTTGGTAGCAGATACAGGTGACTGAATCGATATATTAGTGTTCACAGGCGTCCCAGGTGTGGCATTAGAGGCAGCTATAGCGGCGGAGGCTTTGGCTTGGGCTGCCGCACGATGCTGACGCTTCTGTTTGGCTACCGTCGCAGCGGATGGCACCTGGATTTGTCCTAGTGGGCCCACTCTGACACGCCCTGGGTCAGGAACATCGTCCTCTAGGAATAACGGGATTTCAATGGGCGTATATGGCATCACAATATCCGGAGCAAGAGTTTGTGCGGGAGTTGGAGCCTTTATGAAGAGCGGATTTACGGGTGTCGCAGGAGCACTGCCTTCTGCAGGAGTTAGATCCATCGGTTGCACCAGGGGCGTTGGTAGGCTTGTAGTGACAGGTTTTGGCGAAGGGGCAACGGGAACGCCTATAGGTTTGATAGGAACTTGGATTGAAAGGGATGAGGGGTTGTATGGATCGAAAATTGGAGCAGGTAGAGCAGTTAGAGTAGGAGTTGGTGTTGTCGGTTGCTGAATCGTTGAGGGTTCTGGAGGAACTGTACTGAACATTTCGCTGGTTGGGGATTCCGATATAATTGCAGAAGTGATATTCGGAGGGGTTGATACCTGCGGTGATAGTTGTACGACTGACGGCTGGAAGATGGGTGGTTGTATGACTGGTGGTTGTACAATTGGTGGCAGAGGAGGTGGAGGTGGAGGTGGGATGAGTAGATTGATACGGTGCTGATAGTATGGGCGTAAAAGACCGATCTGGTCTCCGATACGTTTTGTTTCCAAAGGTATAAACGGTGGCGGTACAGGATACCTTTCGACCTCCCGCGTGATACCACTGTAAAGATCCTATTCGTAAGTATGCGAGACAGCTCGGAGCCAATAAAAACGCACTCGTTATTTGTCTCTGTCTTGGCTTTGGGTCGTAACAAGCGTTTGGGAACCCCCAGACTCTTGAGACCCAGTTCCATTTCCAGTCCCATTGCCCGGAAGCCATAAATATCCTCACCGAGGCTCTCGAGGCCACTAAATAACGAAAATATCAGGGATTTCTCGAATAATATGATTTCAAACTTACGTCATGAACTCAGCTTCGTCGTTCAGGAGAGCGTCCTCGTCCAAAGGTTCATCTTTTTTGAGAGCCTGCAGAGGCTCAACAAAGGCTACTATTGATTAATGCAAATACTTACCACTTCCTCCAGTGTGGTCAACATGCTTGATATATTCGCTCCATGCTTGATAATATCTCCTTTAATGTACGCCTCCAGCTCGTGCATATTCCCAACAGAATTGGAAAATAAAGCATGCAGAATCATTTCCTGAAGGGTCATCATAAGTCCCGTATACATGCAATCGCGCACTACTAACCTCTGAGGTCATTTTTCCATGATGAGTTTCATGCAAAATCTTCAGTGTTCGACCAAGGTTTTGAATGCATTGTCCGGCGATATCGCCCATTGCACGCAATGCGCTTGAAGAAGATCCTGTTCTCACTTCTCAACACATTACATCGATGAAGAAGTGGTTAACGTACCATCAAAGTTGGAGTGCTCGAGAACCAGCATTGAAACTGACTCCATGCACGATTGTGCCTCCAGGGCGCCTATATCATCCTCAAGATATTCCTGTTGGCGCCTTGTCGATAATCCAGCTCGTTGTGACCAAGGTTGTCTGATTTGATGCTCCGACTGAGGGTCAAGAGGAACAAGCGGACCCAAGTCCGCCGGATCCACACCTTGCTTCTCATCTTCGATCTGATCTGCGATCCTAATAGCTATATCCCTTGCTTGTTTTCGAGAGCGTACATTTTGCGCCATCATTCGATAGAGGTTCATGTTTTTTCGCCTAGGGATACCATGAGTCAAACCTCAGGGGCTACACTGGGTCACGTACTCTCGTCGGTCCTTCTTACGAGTTACTTCGGGCGAGGAATGAATCTCCATAGCAGAAGGTTCTGACACGATATGAGCAGGGTGACGGGGATTTGGAAGGGGAAATGATTCAAAGTTGGCAGGAATGCCATTTGCCAGCAATGAGGTGGATCCCATTGCAAACCACCAGTTCTCGAGAGGATTTTTGTATGGCTCGACAATCTTCTCGAGTCTTTGACGTTTCCGTGGACCCAACATTCCATCAAGCCTGAGAGAGAACGTCAAAAATGAATTAAGATTTCAAAAACAAGAATTTACCGCTTTCTCTTTTTGGAAATGTCACTACCATTGGAGTCCACACTTTCTTCCCTTTTGATTGTGTCGCTGGACTCCTTGTAAGGATCATCAAGGGTTTCATCAACAATCGTCCTCCAAACAGCGAGTTCATCGTCTGCATCTGCCAAATACCTAAGACGTTGATTGATATCCATGACATTATTACTGGCTCCATTTATAGTCATGGCAGCTATGGAGTCAGGTAAGGGCTGGGAGAGAGTGGGAATAGCGAAGGACAGCTCTGCGAGATCCACAGTGGATAGAAACTCTTCCATTTGCGCATCGAGGGAGGCAAAATCGCCCATGATTTCAGCCGAGCGTTCCAAAGCAGGGCGATCTTCGAAAGGAGTGTCAGTCCCTGCTTTGATGATAGCTTTTGAGGTAGAGGCTTCCGCAACAACCATAGAAGCAGAACTGGCGGCAGGAGCTATAGATGTGGCGCTTGCTGTTGGTCCTGGGTCGGATCCTGCGACACCATTGACACTTCCACTAGCTCCTTCGATCGCTGGACGGTTTCCACTTGTACCGTTGACCAAAGGCTTATCTACCTCAGTAGTAGTGGAGTATTTGAATCTTTCTATCATACTAGGAGCGAAACGCTCGTGACGATCGGGTATACGACGAAGGATTGAATCACCCTTCTTTCGCATGAGTTGAGCCGCACGTCGCAAATGGTGATTCTAATATATGGAATAAGCACAGTTTCTTAGATGGCCGTGAAATACAGAACGTACCGGGTCCGTATTATATGTCAAGCAATTATCCCAAATGAGACTCAGGTCGTCCGCAAAGGCTTTCTTGGACATATACGAATGAGATTTGATCTTTCGACTCATAGTTTGAAGATCCATTGGATGTGATATTACTATATTCGAACTGTCAGTCACCGAAGCCTGGAGGGGATCGAAGGGGAAGGTTTGGCTTTTGTGGGGGTATTGGTATCAGGGTTTGGGAGTGCACCATAGTTGCAAAATGGGATTTATGTACGGCATGTGTATCGGCAGAGTACCCCCTCCCCCCTGAAAGGGAGAACTAACCTCGGTCGTAATCCCAAGCCTCCGACTTTTTGACTGGTTTTAAGAATGCAGCCGCATATTCCTAGAAGTTATAATGTGCATTTGTGATCAGCCCGAGCCTTGTTTCGTTCACTTCTAGTCGCTACGAACCGAGTTTCGTAGCTCGACCAACACTTTCTCAAGGGTCTCTTCCCAGGTCTCACCACCTTTGACATCCTATAGAAAGTCGAAGTAAAGCAAAAATCAGCGATCCAAAGGTGGTTTGCCTCGGCCAAAGTAGCTACAACGTACCCCTCGAAATCGGTGGGCTAATGATAACAATCGCTTCAAATCTCCCTCTTCTACATCTAGAGAGAGTTTGCGAGTTGCCAGAGCCGACAGGAGGTGCTAATTGAGCAAGTGTTAGTCCATCGACCCAGGCCGGGTCTTGAGACCGGATGCCCCAAGCACCATCCGTACCTTCATGGCGCTCCCAGTATTATATAAGATATTTTCCCTGTATTTTGTCGATTGTCCGAGTGCCCTTGGATTTTCTTCTGGGATTTCGGGGTTGGTTGTCAACTCTCAGCCTGCATGATCTGACCAGCAAAGGGCCTGACAATTCAAGACATACTAGAAATCCCAGTTAAATATCTTATAATAATACTGGAGATCTATTGGATTTCGATTCGTTCCCCTTAACGTATGTGGCAACTCAGCTGCGTGGGCCAATCCCCATCGGATAGTGCAACCTCGTCAGTCAAGAATGCAAGTATATTTTCATGCAACTGTGAGGTCATTGGGTGTGGATATATACTGCGACAAGGAGTCTTTGGTTGATGAACTATGGCCACTAGTCTGCTGTCTCTCAGAGCTTGCCGTCCACCCCTGCAGGTATACCACAACGGAAAGAACGGAAATACCGAACTTCGTTAGTCCGTTTGCTTGGGTAAGCATATACTAACTCTTCCGTTTTCACGACTTCCTCTCCAAAGTAACTTTTTTAGTGTTACCACATCCTATACAGCTAGATCGGCCGCTGTCAAGTTTCTAAAGAAGTCGAGGGTTATGAATGGTAGATATGAGAGCCATTCACAAGAGCCAGACTCTGAGTGAGGGCATATGGGTCCTTGTGGACAACTATATATTCCGACAAACGGAACGTCGCATCGCGAAGCGAAGGCGGCGGATCCAGTATGACTATAAGGTCTCGAGTTATCCGTATGTCAAAGGGAACCTTCTTTTATCGCTACTTTCCGCGTGGGGCAGCATACCAAACCATATGAGTATGCTACAGCGGTAAGCATCACTATCAGAGGCAATCGAGGCGTACTGACAGTCTGACCTGTCCGGGGATAAGGGATCCAACCAAGGCCCAACAGTTATAAAAGGCCCCAACACCAGTCACGCCTTACTCCCGACTGCAGACCGTGCGCCATCTAAACGCCGGGTTGGGCCTACGTACAGTTCCCGGGTACACGTTTAAACACCAAAGTTGTGCATTTGACAACTATCTTAAACTCTTCACCCCCCAACTTCACCATAGTCTGGTCATCTGTACCAGGTCTACAATGAAGTTTACCGTCCTTTCAGCAATAGTGGCTACTCTCCTTCTGGGGACGCCAGATGCGCTTTCATTGCCAGGGCCGTCAAACAACCCAGCATCACAGT
>WSTN01000043.1:0-48892 GCA_019623675.1 Serendipita sp. 398 | reverse complement strand
CAACCGATGAGTTGATGGGAGATGCATATGGGGATGGGGATAGGGACCTTTGACGTCCTAAATGCCGTTCACACCCATTCACTCACCCGCACTCTAGCGAAGGCAGGGAAAGCGAGACGAGACGAGCATATGCATCTAATGCATCCACCTGCTTGCCTGCTTGGAAGCTGCTGATTCTCACTCGGAACATCCTCACTCACTCACTCACACGTCCACCCCCGCCAGTCTGTCCTGTCATGTCTGTCTGTCAGCCAAGTCAAGTGTCTTTTTCATTTACGTCTGTGGCGGCGGTTTACTCCATCCTCCTTGATATATATCGTATAGCCCTTCCATCCCACACCCGTTGATCCGCTCCTCCGTTAACCACCAAAGGACGACAGGTCATGTCACTCAATAGAACGCCCAGATAGATTCACAAGTCACAAGTCACATCAACACAACAAGCATTTTGCACAAGCGCAGCGAGCCCTCGTACGATTCCTCACAGAGCACACACATTCGCGGATGGAATCAAAATCGAGAGCAGAAAGAAAAAAAGCTGTAGAGTAGACGCTACAAAACAAACAAACAGATCATATCACAACCAAAAACAAGCCAGGGAACAGTACACGATAAATAGAGAGACAGAGTGAGAGACAGAGTGAGGAGACAGAGTGAAGAGACGCACCGAGCATAAAAGAGCGAACAAATCGATGAGAAACTCCAATGACAGAAACAAACATTCGACAGCAGAGCGGAATCACAATCCAAACCGAGAAAAACCGAATCGAGTCGAGTCGAGTACCAGGAAAACAGGCAGAGTAAATCCAAACCGCCACGAAAAATTCAGTCGTCGGGATACACCACTTCCCAATCCTCTTCATATTCTACTTTTGCTCGCTCCGTTCGTCCATCGGCACGGCGAGAACTAGGCTGGTTCCGATGCTGGTGACCCCCATTCGTAGAGTATATAGACCCACGAGAGGAACCGCTCGAGGTAGAGGTGGCAGTGGTGGCAGACGAAGTAGACGAAGTGGACGAATTGTTTCGAATCCGACTCGTTCCTCCTCCTCCTCCTTCTGGTACTCTCAACCCAGCGCTCCTACTTGTAGCGGTCGTACCCATAGTCGAAAGGAGCACAAACGACTGTTGTAATGCATCCACATCCGACTCTGTCGTAGGATATATTCTTGTCGCCGTTCGAGATTCAACTTGAGAAAGCGGTTGCGACTGAGGCTGCGACTGCGGTTGTGATTGCGGTTGTGGTTGTGGTTGGGTATTATGCATCGTAGCTTCCATCCTCCTACTCGCACTTCCCGCCTCAGATGGCGACCTACTCCTCGCCGTTATCGACATCTTCGTCTTGGCCCCTCGATACCCAGAGGAGGAAGAGTAATAAGAGGAAGAAGTAGAGGAAGAAGAAGAAGAAGCAGTCGAGCCGTCTAACGGCCGTCTCAGCGGGTCGTGGTGATGAGGAAGAGGGAGCGCGAATGGAGGCGGGGAAGACGAGGACTGTGACATCACCGTCATCATCGCCGTCCTATTAACCCCTCGAACGACCACCACCGGCACCGAGGACCGCCCCGGTGTCGGTGTGGAGGAAATTTTTGGCGCGAATTGCATACTTTCAAACTGGGATTTTTTGTTTTGGGTTTCTGATTCGACGACGAATTCAATGGGGTGTGATTCTGGAGAGAGAAAGAGACAGAGAAAAAATGGATGATATTCTCTAATGTTGTCTCTGGGCGTTGCTTCCTAAATATTTCGGCGAAATATAATTGGATTTCTTCGCTTGTGGCGTGTCGGGGAGGGTGTCGAGAATCGGTCAGGTAAGGGTTAGATATCAAAGTAATTTACGAATAAATCGTAAAAGGAGGTAAAAATCTAGAGAGTAGTCAGAGATGGGACGATTCTACTACTAGCGAGATACGCACCGGCTTATGCAATGGATGCATCATGGTAGGGTGCGGTTTATTGAGTAGAGTGGGTAATCGGGGAGGTCGAATGACTAAGGATGAGGTGCTGGTGTTGCTGCATTCTGTTCGGACATCAATTGCCGATAACAGTCAGTACGACAGTCACAATGGCCCATTTTTCGTTTGGGGAGGGGAAAGGGAGAAATTACTCACTTGGAAACGAGGTTTAGTTCCAAATGGATGGCACAGGAAATGGTGGGTCGAGAGGCAATGAGCTGTGAGGAGCAGTGTTGGGTTGGGCTCGGGGCGCGAGACGAAATCATATCGAATCGGGAGGAAAACTGTAGCGCAAACGCGTCATCTTGGACGATTTTGTTGTTAGAGTTCTACGTTGATTTCTTTCTATATTCGCCTGGTTGTCGTGACGAATCATCCGAATGGCGAAATCGTGACGAAGAAGAACCGGAGAGGGGGGCGTAAAGGTAAGAGCCGAGAGCGGAAGGAAACTTGTGAGCCCCAAATTGCGCCTAAAGTATCGAAGAAATTTAGAGAGAAAGGACGTACGGTGGACTGGTTGTTTTTAAAAGGGGCCGAATGAACCTGCAATAGTAGGCCGAGAGGTGTTTCGCAGCCTGTCGAGGTCGGATGATCGTCAGCAGGGCCGTAATTTGAGACGGACTGCAAGGAAAGTCTCTTACGGGTTTGTTAACGTCTTATTCTGGGGACCTTTTTTAGGCGGACATGGTTTCTGCGACTGTCGTGGTTGGGGTGTAAGCTGAAGGAGAAAGCAACAGTGAGCGCAAATGGGAATGCGACGGCCAACCGCAAAAGCCGAACTCCGATTTTGGGAGATCTCCGTCAAATTCGATTCCTTAACCCAGCTGTATGTGACTCAATAGAGGTTATACAGGTGATAAAGCAGAGAAGTTATCTTCGTGCGGTGAATGCTGCTGAGCGCTGAGCCACATGAACATGCGCACAAGTCGCTGGGATCACTCAGATTAGGCTCGACAGCTTATTACTGCGAAGTAAAGAGAGTCAATATGCTGCGTATTTGCCAGGTATATATCTACTGGGTTGTCTTCTAGCGCACTTGGACCGTCTTCTAATCTCTTCCCCCGGCATATGAGGGGATATAGGCCTCCAAATCAGACGAGGGCGTCAACAAAGGGAGTCCAGATCTAGATGAAGGACACGAAGTATCGACTTGGGACTCCAGTGGGCTTGTCAGAAACAGTTCCACGCCCTATACAGGGCGCAATCTCTATATTTGCAAGAAGGCATATACGCGCGCGTACAGTTTTTGCCTCCACAGAGTATTGTTCGCCTCTGAAGGTTATTATCCGTCGTACTGCACAATACAAGGCTCAGAGTATGGTTGGAATGTGGACCAGTTGATCAGTTTTCTCCCTGTTCGAGGGTGGGGCCGGATGACATCCATAGCACGACAAAAAGGATTTCATCAGCAAGTCTCAAATCTTTCCATACCGTTACAGGCAATTCAAGGCTCAAGGCATTGCCCTTTGGCTCCTATAGGTCGATGAAGAGAGGAAGGCGAGAAGAGAGCGCCACTGGGCAACAGCAATGAGCCAGCTGGATCCTAGATTGTAGAGCTATTCCTCTCTTCTTGAAGATTCACAAATCCGATGCACCTTCTACCGTCTCAAAAGGTGCGGACGCGCCCATCGTAACGAAGGTGGAAGAAACCGAATTTTTCTAGGTCTTCTCGGGGTTGGAACCTTTTGGGAAAATGCCTCCTTGTCGTGAGATCAAGTCCCTTGAGACGCCTTCAATCGTTCAAGAGGTTCTCCTTCTTCCCAGAGGTCGACTATAGCCAAAGACTCGAACCGAGAAAAAAACAAAGGTTGATTAATGCGATGGTTTGGGGGTGGACCAGGGCCAACTGCGACCGCTTCGGGTTCATCACCAAGTTTCGATAAATTCCTACGCCTTGAATTGGCCGACTGGCTCTTCGGGACAAAGCAAAAACAAGAAAGACCTATGCAAAAGCTGGGAACGTGTTCACTCGCATCATTTAGCATTCTACCACCGGTTTATCCTTTTTTTAAAATAATTGGCCTTTTTTGTTTCTTGTCTCTGCCCGAGTCGCCCTCTCTGTGCTTTTTGCTCTGCCTACTTACTGGGAGGCTGTAAAGCTTAGCCACACCAAAAAAATTCGCATCGGAAGAAAGACAAAAGGTTAATATTGTTCGGAGGAAGCGTGACAGCACGAAATAGGAGGGTTATGGACGAAACGACAGGGTAAGGACGGGACTATTGGTCGATTGGAAGTCGAGGGACCAATGGTCCCCCAAAGGCAAAAGGCAAAAAGAAACTGGTGTGAGTTTCAAGGACATAAAGGGATGGTGATTAATCAAATTATAAACGAGGACAAGATCGAAAAGAGAAAGGAAAGGACATAATGGACGACATAAGAAGGCGGATGACCCGTATGATCAAGAGTAACTAGTTCAGGAATTGAATGAAGGAATGAAAGTTGATCGTATTCGACACGCAGAGGTTGTCAGATTAAGCGGTATTGTCCTCCTCGTGACGGCGTTTGCAATCGGGATTCTCTTTCCAATGCTTTCCACGCGCATCAGAACGAGAATAAGCTGAACCGCAGCCATGACAGCTATACGGTGTCACTCCTGTGTGATTCGTGCGGATATGTCTATTTAGGTCCGTATTCCTTTCAAATGATGCTGAACAATTGGGACACTGACGGGCAGCAGAGGGTGGCTGTAAAATATCTTCGTCAGTCATGAAGAGAGCGTGAACCGCGACGATAATAATCCACTCACAAGAACCTTTCCACCAGCCGTGACGAATTGCTGCTGAGGGGGGTAACCTGACATGCCTGGCTGAGGTGTGGATGCGCGGAGACCTTCCATATCCACCCACTGTTGTTGTAGGTGGGGCTGAGGGGTAAAGGGGCGATAGGGGCCACCCTGGGGTTGGTACACAACATTCGCTGGAACTCCTTGTGGCGGTCTGGCTCCATAAGCCCATCCGGGGGCGTTGGGATCAGCGGGGTAATGTTGTGGGAGAACCTGAGAAGAGTATGCTCCGAGGTGCTGTTGCATCGATTCGGATTGGACATGCCCGGGGTAGACCCCCTGTGGGTAGGCTTGTCCCGGGGGGTATGTCCCAAACGATTCGGGTGGGGGACTCTGGTAGTTGTACACGCCTTCTTGAGGAAACGACCCTTGGGATGCATTTGGACTGTAGTCTCCTGGTTGGACCTGATAGCCGTACTGAGTATTGCTGGTGGAGGCCTGTTGCTGAGAGCCGTTGTGGGATTGACGACGCGGATTGGATGACATAGTTGCACCTGTGTCTTGGAGAACGAGAGGATGAGGGGAAGGAGAAAGTGAGGAAACATCGGTCTGCGCGGAAACGAGCCCGTTAAATGTCGGTGGAAGGCACGGTTTTCGAAATATTTTCCATTCCTGTTGGAAATTATAATTGTTTGGTTTTTTTAAGGCGCCTTGACGCGATTGAGGGCGCGTCTGATACCGGGACTGTGGTAGCTGGGTCATTGCCAGAGCACAATACCACAAGGTATAAATCATAGAGATAGAAGGCGCCGGTAAGTCACTTGGACCATCGGTTTCGAAAAACCGCTGGACGCTGGGATGGCGCACCTCCATAGCCACTGCCGCCTCCGCCGTTACAAAACACGCACTGCATACTCGAATCATTAGAACTTCGATGAATTGTGGCCAGTGATACGCATACCATAGTCCTCCTCAGGGTCCTGTAATTCTGATGACCCTTTCTGAGTGATTACTAGTGCATAAGCGTCGTGTTCTACAGAGAACACGAGCAATAGCGTGATATATTCCCGTTCTAAGAATGAAAACGGATATCTAGAGAGAAGAGTCTGCCAGAAGTTTTACTGGGATGCACGAAAAACCTGGGAAATTGGGCTCCAACGCCATAAATCAAGCTGTCCATTGGGTTCAAGTACTTATTTAGCAATTCTTGTAAGCAGGGTGACTCGAGGACGGAAGTCACCTAAATTTGTTGCTATACCTCACCGTTGGCTGGGTACCCGAGAGCCAAAATACCAGCCTATGTCCATTCTGGAGTGTTGTTTTCTAGTTTTCCCATCCACCAGAGGGCCCCACCACTAAGCGATGACTAGTGGGCTCGTCCGGCGGCACGTTTGGCGAGGGTAACACGTTTAATGCTTCTTGGATAGATCAGATGTACAGTAGAGCACCTTAGAATTAGCATTTGCAGTGGATTCAGTGGGCGCGTCCCTGATCTGAGTGTCGAAAGGAAAACCCCAATTCTAGGCGCGCCCTACCATCTGGACGTGGTGGGTTTGGAACAACACCATGAGGAGCATTATGATGGACACACGTTAAAAATGTGCGAGAATTCGTGGACAGCACTAGACTCAAGTAATCGTTGGGTTTGGGATATACAGCCCACCTTTCACCGCCTAACCTTCACAGCTTGGTCCACCACACCTCCAGTGAAAGACTAAATCGGAATGGAGTCGCTACTCCGATGGGGAATAGAACACTCTGGCAATCCGGATGGATCGACTGCGAATCAGCAACCTCCCCGAGACATTTCCAAACTAGATCCAGGAATCATTGATCTCATTCTAGGCAAGCCTGATCCGGTGCAAATGAAGGTATATCATTACCGTTATCTCTCTTTTCATCGTGGCGACTTGGCTATTGGCTGATTCGACAGTCTGTCGGCAGGAAGCATTGGCGATCGCTCTTGACGAGAAGACAGAGGAGGATGTCAGAGTGACTGCTCTAGACAACTTCGAAATGGTAAGGAGTTCTCCTCCCTCTTCCCGTCCTGGAATAGTCCAAAGAGCAACTCAAACCAGTGATGTTCTCAGCTCATTGAGCAAATTGATAACGCAAACAGTTGGTGTTCTTAACTCGTTCATGGTTGAGACCGTCTCTGATGTCAGCTATCTAAACAGACATTACGAGTATGAAGATGTGGGAACCTCTTCTTAGCCTTTTGGATACGCCATCCGAAAGCATACGGTTGCAGACCTTGTGGATACTGGGCACTGCCGTTCAAAACAATCCCAAGGCGCAAGAGGCAGTATGTACGCGTTTCCACTGTACGATTTCTCATGTCTAATATCCTTTACAGTTGCTCTCCCACGCGCCTCTCACAAAGATTCTCTCCTCCCTGTCCACCCAGGACGCGAATAGCTCTCCCGCTCTTCGATCAAAGGCTGTATACTGTCTATCTGGTCTATTGAGACATCATCGTGCTGCTGTAACCGAAATGGAGCCGAAAAACGGGTGGAAAGTTCTCGACTCTGCACTGAGAGGTCAGTATGTCGTCTCGAAGCAGGATTGTACCAATGTATTACCACAGACCCGGACATTGCTGTTCGAAGAAAAGTAGCATTCGTGCTGAATACCTTGCTGATGCCGGATGGGAGCACGGCTGAACAACCTCCGTCGACCATGACCGATGATATTACTCGAAGATACATGACACAGCATGATATACCAAGGAGCCTCATCAACTCTCTCGTTGGTCCACTGCCAAAGAATGACGATGGGACCGAAGAATCCGCTGACAGTGACTTTGAAGAAAAGGCAGCGCGTGCGTTGCTCACATACCTTGAAGGTGGTGGAAAGATTCATCCAGAAGATGCAAAAAATCTAGAGATCGGAATGCGAAGTCCACGTACTTCGAGCAGCTGGGGACTAGCCAAAGAGGAATGGGACGATCTCGTTCGACTATCAGCACAAGCCCCTTAAGTCTCTGTCTCAGTGCTCAATGTAGTCTATACCTTTGTCATATGATGCATTGTGTAGTATATGGTATCAATGGGTGAACGGTGGCATATCGTCCTGGAGAGAGTGTCCATCTCTGCATTACAATTGTACGAATCCGACCGGAGGCATTGATACGAAGCGACTATCTGAAATGGCGTCAGGTTTATCTCGTACGCCGATGGTGGGCTCACTCATGAATATTGCCCATGGCACTCGACCATCACTGACCCTGAGCTATATATCACCCTGCATGAATATGATGCACCGCACAATTCGCTCTTGGTGATAATCTCTCCCAATTGCAAGCTTCCCAATGAGCTGCTGTCGTGCATCGTGTCCTACGCCATGGTGTCACCACGATTGAGCAGTACTACTGACCAGCTGTTCATCCAGCCCAAGTGTAAGATCGCATTTGCATCTTTATCGAATGGGTTTGGAGTAGCATCCCGGAGATTTAGAGCCATATTGTTTCGTGAATGGTTTCGGGTCCTCTATATCCGCTACATCAACGATTTAGATGTCGCAAGTAACCGTTTATCGGGAATATCGTCCATAGACGTCACTGATTTCATAAGGTGCGTCAAACACTTCATCCGAGACGTGGTGCTCTTACGGTCCGATCATCTTGACGCATATATATCCACAGTAATGTCTACTTTCATGAACCTCTGAGGTCTACGGAACATCACTTCAAGATGCTACTCAAAGTAAACAAGATATCGTATCCATTAGGCTACCGCAACGACGACGAGCCATCAAACGGCTCTCTACCTTTCTTCCCATCGAGCATTACGGCGCTTGAGCTCAGGGATCTCGCAACTTGTTCACCCAAAGATCTCTTTGTACTTGGTATCCCCAACTATCCAAACCTGCAGCAACTCAAGATCACATGTGGAGATCGGGGAACTTGGGAAGCACTTCGTGACGACCCGGAATCCCTGGGCCCCAATAAGTCCAAGGGATTCAAAGGGTTAGTCGAGGATTTTATCAAAAGCCTTTCCTCTTTGATCCACCTCCGATACCTCTCGCTCGACCTTCACCTCGCCGACACTTCGCTCTTCCCTGAGGAGCATATTCTCGGGCCACAGGCCAACCAGGGAGCCCTAGCACTCGCCCTTGGACTCCCACAAACGGTAAACCAAATCGCCAACGCTCCTCTTTTTCCAAACCTGTTCGCCAACGCTCCGCTCCAAGCTATCCAAATAACTCCCATACCAGGCGCGCCACAAGTCCAACCACCGCAGCCACCGACGACGAATTTGATCACGGAATGCACACGGAACAACTTATGTATGTCTTGCTGGGAAGCTCGAAAGCCAGGCTCGCTAGCACGAGAGATCGTGCTGGCGAAACAGCTGGGAAGATGTTTGCCTCACTTAGAGGTTGTCGAATACGCGATCTGGTTCGTAACCAAGGGTGAAGGTGAACAAATGCGAAGAATATCCTTGAAGCGTGATCAGTTGCCTGAGAACGCGCTTGACGAGAGGCAGAGGATAGCCAAGGATTGGGCGCGGGTTACCACAGTTCACCACGCCGCCAATGGGTCTCCGGAGGCCATTGACGACCAGATCGTCGTTGATTCTGTTTTGGATATAGACATCACCTGTACTATCACTCAGATTCCTCTCGCACTCTACCCAGCCATCCTTGGATGATCTCACCCTGACCGTCTCCATGTACAAAGAATTCGTTACCAGATCTCTTCTTATCTTGACTGAATAGTATGACTCTACTTACATTCACGTGTGTTTATAACAGACCCCATCCCAATGGGTTGGCCAGCGATCCGGTAAGGATACTCGACAAATCTATCGGGTCATTCATTTACCGTAGCTGGGAGAGAACGGTTATAGGAAACTATTGCCGTAAATATTCTTCCTCTCCACGCCTCGCCTTCTCCAGCAACTTCCGATTTCTCTCCCTCGTCTTCTTGAGAACGGCCGCGTACTTGCCAACGGGTGTCTCTCCGACTTTTACCGCATTCTGCCATTTATCGACCTGGGATCGATCGTTCGGTGCAAACCCTACATGTTTTCTCCGTTCCTGAACCCACTCCCGCCCTTCTTCCAGTCTCTCGATCAACGTCTTGATCGCCTTTGTCGGCCTCTCGTCCCCACCAGATCCAGATCCCTTTCCACGATGTCCGGATTGCTTTGTAATCTTGATACACCTTTTCAGGCTGACCAAAACCGGGACTATGAGCTCCGGAAAGGCGATACTGTTCTGTACCCCGGCGCCCCATTCAGAGAGGAGATAGATAACTTCGTCGATGATATTGTCGAGAAGTACTCTTGTCTTGAGATAAGAGGTCGGGACCCGGATGATAACTTCCAGATCTAAGGGCTTAAGGGTGGACGGCTTCGGTTTGGTGATGGACACGAGGGACGTTAAGATGGCGAGTAGATACGGTGGAAGAGGTATGTATGTGTGTGTGTGGCGTGATAAGTCCAATAAAGAGGAGATTAAATGCAGGTGCAACGGGTAATACCGCACAGTTGGTACCAATCTGTGAGATATTAGATCGCGATTCCGAGCGGGGAAGCAAGGGCCACTCACTTGACTACTCCCAATGTCACCTGAACAAGTGGGTATATCAGTGGCCGAAGCTCGCTTTCCGAATCGCTTTCACAGTTTCGACTCAGGAGCTGGCTCCAGAAATCGACGGCATGAACAAACTGCCAGTTATACACCTGCTTATAAGGCTCTCCTGAGCTCTTTTTACTCTTCCCTTGGCCCGATTTCTCAGACTCCTTTACCAGTGTCAACGAATACGAAAGGTAGTTGGAACCTTTTGGACGAACCTTTGAAGATGCTGGTTTGGCCTTGAGCGTATTTCTCAACGTTACTGCCAGTTGTCGAATGTATCCGAATGCGTGCTGATAGGACGTTGCTAGGTTGATACTGTAGATGTCCGCGCCCGTGTTTTTCATCAGATTTATGGCAGGCAACGAGTGGACGCTGGTGGATTTGCAGTTCCGGAGGAAAGTTGTATACGTTCCCTACAAGTACGCCAGACAATCTTTAAGCGGACCTGACGAAAATTCAAAGAGGGTGCTTACTTTTAGAACCATCTCCAAGAGCGATTCATCGCTTCCTAGCGCAACCTTCCGTATACAAAGGAAAGCACTTATGCGGACTTTGTCGCTTCCTGAATCGTCTTGATCTTCCGTCTCCATCTCGTCCTTGGTATCTATATTCGGTGAGGACCAAAGCCCGAGACAAGTCTTCAGATAGGCCTTGACGACTCTCCGGTTCCCGACGATGTAGGGGACTAGGTTTGCACTCTCCACGAGGCAGGTGACGAGAAGTTGTGGGTCGGTGATCTGGGATAGCAAACGCAGAATCGACATGAAAAAGGTGGATACTAGTCTGGTCAATGTTTGCTGTTTTGGGGATTGAAGAGGTGGTTTGCTATCGTAGAATGAGCCTTTAGTTATTCATACCATGATAGGACATACTATCTTCCATTTTGTAGCTTTCGATATGGTATATGATGATCGAGGACGAGGGGCGTATACTTGAGTGCTGTGGTGACGACCTTGTCGAATACTATGGGTTCGTAAGACTCAGTCACATTGAGCTCTGGATCACACTCACCAGTAGAGTTATTGATGATCCAAGCAACGTTTGCCTCCTCATCGTTTGTATACGAAGCCGCGCGGAACGCCACTAACAGTTTGCGCAAGGCCCTGAGAGACCGATGCTGGATCGAATACGTAAGGAAATACTCTCAGAAGACTCGTAGAGACTCACCTCTAATATCGCCTTTTGCCAACCCCTCAAGATCTCCAGGGTGAGTGTCGGTGTACCCTCGTCCTCGTCTTCATCTCCCGAGGGAATCCCTACTTCCATGTCATCGTCGGATATTCCGTCCATTTTCTCGTCAAGATTAAACTCTAGAAGTTCTTTGTCGTTTTCTTGGAGGTACTTGTAGAATTCAGGATCCTTTTCCGCAAGTTTGGAGAGTTGCACCAAATGTGTAGCACCATCATCCTCATCTAAGCATGTAAATAAGGCACTTTATACGAACAGTCGAGACAGGTTCAGTTTTTTTGGTTACCTTCGAGGTCGTCGACAGAGGCGAAAGAGCCATCTTCGTCGTCAGAAGCTTCAGATTCGTCACTAACATCCTATAAAATCTGCTTTTCAATAACAATGGGGGGAAGTTGAACCTTGTGGGCTTACATCGCCTCCTCCCAAGCCACCTTCGTCGCTCGATCCATCGAATTCAACAGCGTTTTTCGCATTCTTTCCCTTATGCATCGTACTTTCTTCCTCTTCCTCTTCTTCTTCATCCCCATGGGTCGGTCGTTGATCAGAACTCTGAAATTTTCCATCCGATTTTCGTGAACCTTTTCGTCTTTCGATTTGTTTTTTTAGCTTTTGGTGTTTATGACGAGCCTGGATGGCTTGTTTTAACTTTCCAGACGCCGCGTATTTGCGCGCAGACTTTTTGTGTTTCATTAGTGGTCGACTGGGGTGTGGCAGGGAAACCAAAGAAGGGGGACCACCTGTGGTTTCCGTAATGATGGGCTAAGGCACAGCACGGTCCATTATCCCAAAGAAGTAGGTTTGGACCAAATTATTCCACTCGAGCGACCTATCTCGGTGCTCTTTGTTCGTTTCATATATGTATTTACATATATATACCCATACTAGTCTTTCTTGGATTGTAAAGTGCAATTTGGATATTCCTAATACTTGAAATACAACTCTTTCAGGTCCACAGTGCAGATTAAACCAATATATCCATCTCTGAGACTGATCTTGGGAGGCAGCGTGGGAAGATCTGAATGTGGTGAGTGTGGGCCATTGATCTTCATACTTGAGTCCACCATCAGAGAGGAGTAATTTCCGATTCTCTGTTATATTGTGTCTAAAATCCAGAATGCCATTGTAGAGAAGCGTAGGGTCAGACTCGGTAGACACACTTTTGGCTGGCATTCTGTGACAATATGCAAGTCCTACTGAAACGGATCTCACGTACGTGAGAAGCCAAGCCCCGGGGCAAATGATCTTGGTGGCGGGGAAAGCAGCAACCGAGTGTAGGGTTGGGGAAATGTAATCAAATAGGACGTTCCTTGATGGACGATAAACAGTAGCATTGATCAGTATTTATGATCAGATTTTAGGAACCTATACGATGGCAGGAGACCGATCGGATATGGGTTATAGACCGGCGTTCTCGACCACGCCTACAAGCTTGAGAGAGTAGCGTAGGCTCACGGACACTCATTAGCTAATTTAGCGTACTTGGACCTGACCACGTCCCAGCCCCCATCGCATTACTGCTGGTGGTATGTCGAGCCAGGAGAGTAAAGGTCACAAGATCAGCTACTCGCATTTTCATTAGTGGCCATCACTACTCCTGAGTAGCCAAACGACAGACGTTCACATCAGTACCACCAGCCCACTGTTCGAGCCCTCATCGCTGACAAGCCCAGAGACTTTGTACTATAGGCCCACGTCTTACTTGGCTTCATTAGCGTTTCTTGCCAGCGATTTGGGCCTCGTCCCCGCCTTCGCACGGGGCCGCCCACCCTCATACATCTCAATTCGACTCACAACATGTCTTGTAATACCCCAAGTAACTCTACAGCTTCATCATGTTCAAGCAGTAGCAGTGGCGGTCGCTCGAGCATGGACTTTGCGACGACGGCGCTCTGGGCCGTCATCGTAGCCACGATCTTTACGACCATAATCCTCAGTGGCCTATTATTCGCTCTCAAGGTGCGATTGAGAAGAAGAACCAGGTTCGTCATCTTCAAACCTTCTTTCTCGGCATCTCCACTCTGCTTCCTATCTCAGTCCTATGGCTATTTTTGAAACCCTTCGTATTGACTGCTGCCGCCGCACCTCTAGGGAACGTGTCCGGAGTTTCTTATGGGAGCTCGTGAGAGGGGTCGAAGACGGAACTGTAGAAGAGACCGTACTGAGACGGCTGGTGTATGGTCAAAACTTTCAATTCGTACAGCACCAACAGGAGCCAAAACTTTACGAAGTATCGCTTAGTCCCTCTTCCTCTCAACTATCACATGCATCGAAGAGAGATACAAGCCCATCGAAGGAGAGCGACGCCCCGGTCACTTTACCTGATATAGCAACTTTACCTTCCGACTCGGCACAGAAATGGTCGGATTTCTCCCTCTTGTCATTATCCGAACCCATGCCCGTACGCAGCTCTGTAAAGGAACAGGGAGAGAAGCGAAAATCGATAGCAGCCTCCAGGCGGTCGCGGACTTCCTTTCAAAGCGCTGCACCCGTACACGATCCCCCACCAGCGGCAACATCGCGACGACATCCAACAGACGAATCAAGTGGTGGTAGTAGTCATACAAGTAATACCCCACCCGAAGGAAACCGAACCGAAGGAGGTCCGACTGGCGCCGTTGGTCCTTGTCTTCACTTTAAAAGAAAGGTCAACGCTGCAGTCATCATCATGATGCCCTTCCAATCCCAAGCCCGTCATCGCTTCTCTCGTCTCTCTACTTCCACCATCCCCCCCTTACGAACCCTCAGCGATTTCCCAATCTCACTCGCATCGGCCGCGCCTGTCTTTGTAGAGGACGCGACCCATCCTGTCCCTGTCCCCAAACGTGATTCAGTGGACACTTGGGATATACCTGCTGCTGCTGCCGTGACGACGCATTCTCTGGACCCACTCCGTTCTACTCAAAGGGATTCACGACGCCCACCGTTCTAGTTTGAGACTCTAATGGGTTTTGGCTTCAGCACTATCCAGTCTCCACTCGTCGGATACACCATAGTGCTTCACTGTTTGTTACCACAGTTATACGCATTTCTGTTTCCAGTCTGTTCCTGCTCTTTCTCTGGTTGTGCTTGTAATCGATCATGATAACAGTTCATTTGTTCTACCTGTATATCATTCTCTCTATTAACTAGCATTATCCTGATGTGCATGGTGTGGGTAACTAAGCTATTCCTGACCGTAAGGAAGGTCTTACTTGCCCCGACCAGGCACCATGTCGCAAAAAAACGCACGATTGTTTGGCCTCTATTTGTTCAATACATGTATAAATACCTGTATGCTGACTCTTCATGCCGAGCTTTATTCCTCGATGGCCGCACGGTGCGATATGCAAATGTTCCCAGTAATTCATTGAAGATGTTCCGAACCGAGTCAATATGATCGTTCGTTAGAGTCATCTTGAGATGGCTAGTATGATGTCGTGTACGTGTCTTATGACTGCGCAAGTCTTAGTAATTGCTCATATAGAGTCAGCATACAGGTGTTTATACATGTATTGACACGGCCCTCCGGGCAAACCCTGACCGTAGTTGAAGAAAAAAAGTCGGTCTTTGGATTTAGTTTGCCTTAAACGAGTCATAACAGAAACGGTGGATGTATTCAATGTGAGACGAGTAATTACTTTCTAAGTACGAATTTCATCAGTAGACGATGGGTTTTTGGGAAATCATCATTAAAATGTTTTAGCTTTCACTCCAGATCCGTCCATTTTTGGTGTAGCAGCTCGACCACTCTGTAATGAAATTGTCAGACATCATCAACCACATTCAAGGGCTAATCACTCACTGCAGCACTAGTTGTTATCGGTATTCTTTCTTCAAGTTCACGCATGTTCATTGGCTTTGCGCGCCTTTTGCGGTCAACGATCGGAAGGGCCTGGTTGGGGTTCTTCTGCAACCACCTGCGATAGTAATGGAACGAAGTTGGGCCTGTGTTTGACCTTGACATGATTTGCTTGAAGTCGGCATAACTGACCATAGTGTGAGTAGCTAAGAAAGGACCATCACATGGTAGACAATACTCACCGCTCGGTGATTGATGACCCATAGGACTAGGATCACTCGGCATAGGACAGGGGTTCCCTACACGAGAACTCGATGAACATTCCAAGGGCGTACCATTGTATCGTCCACATCGTAGATTGGAAGTTGATTGGGCGCAGTATCGCCCGGATAGTCAAAGAAAGATGCATCAAAACCGGGATGAAGGGCCATCTCATACACCGTCTTGTGAGGTGGGGCTACTGCTGTCGGAAACGCAGAACGATGAGAAAAGTGAGAGAGGAATACTCGCTTGTGGAGGATGCGACCTCGCCCTGACGACAAAGTTCATCTGGCGATGAACCTTCTGCACTCGAAGCAGTATCAACCTCGTCGACATCTCTCGTTGAATAGGCAGCGATGTTATATCGTTTTTACAAAGTCGTCCAACGATTAGAGGCGAGAGGAAACAGGATTGCGTAGGGCTGCCAATACAACTTAGCTTACCAAATATTTCTTCAATCCCCTTGCAATAAAGGAACAATCGGTAAATTTATACTACCTACAAAGCATCGACAAGAGTAGATCTTCATATTAATGTGTCTTGCTTCATTCTCTTGAGGAACGGAACCATCGGGCTTCGAGTAAATCAACATGGTCGGGGCCAAGATGTCAGTCGTGTGGATACTATCACTTTTTTGCCTGCTGAGCCTGCTTTGTTGACCTGTGAGTATCGGTACCCGATCTGTATAGTATCCGATCCGTCGCGGGCACGCTCACTCACGGGTTACCTGTGGATACCAGATCCGCATCTCATTCTTATATAGGGCAACAAGACGAGGTACGAAATCATTAGAAACGACACGATGGGATGCATTGTCCATGATTGTAAGCTATGCGGAATGGTACGAGATAAAAGGTCGATTGTTGGTAGTAGACAAAAGCGACCGCGGGCTGATTCCGCCATGTGAAGGTACAAAATCCAGCGAAGAAGGAGCCACATAATCACCTTCCACTCGCGCAAGGAGGCTGTCAAAAAACAGAAGATAGTCTATGGTCGTTGGGTTCAGCTCAAGGTTTGCGTTCGCCTCCGTCGAGCGCGAAATAAGGTTAATTCACGGGGGCGGGACTTAAATTTTAGACGAGTTCGTTCTATTCACGGGCGGGGTTTTAAATTTTGACAAATGAATTCTGGTTCCTGTTGTCGTGTCCAAGAGGACCTGACCTTTACGGTCAGGAATTGAACAAATAGAGGCCAAACAATCGTGCGTTTTTTTGCGACATGGTGCCTGGTCGGGGCAAGTAAGACCTTCCCTTACGGTCAGGAATATCATTATGTCGATTGGAACAAATGACTCGTGATATACCTTACCAGACGTGTAGTATAATTCGATGCGACACATAGCACCGAAAGACGTCCTAATCAAGACAGAGATACACGGTCAGGTTCGCCTGGGAGGGCCCTTGCGCGATAGAAGACTGTTTGAAGCGTATGAGCCGTATAGTTTTGTTAAGGGAGGATTCGATTCTTTAGGACAATAAAGTACATAGTAAAAAGCACTACTAAAACGTGAGTCTTTGCCAAATACGCGCATGGAAAAAAAGGAAGAAAAAAAAACACTTACGTAGAGTACACCCGAGCTGTGCATTCGTCGGTCAATCTATCTTGAAAATTCTCCTGAATTAAGCTCTAACGGCCAAATATTCTACCCAAGAACCCTGTTGGTTTCTCTCCTTCCTCAGCGCTGCTCTCGGCGACGTCTTCCAGCTGACCTACTAATCTAGCGTACTTTTCGGGATACGACGCTGGATAAAGCATTCTATCCGAAAGAGCATACTGAATTTCGACAAGAATGATTAGGTCCCGCACAATCCGAGTGATTCTACGCACTTTCTCTTTTAGTCTGTTCTCCAACAAACGTTGTTGACTACGAATCAGCGCGGGCGTGATATGCTTTTCGTGTTCTTTGGACTTTGAAAGAGCTACGAGAAAATTTCCATATTGCAATTTCGGCCTCAAAACATCTGGTGGCCACGCTCGACCGATCCGTAACAATTCTTGTGGGAGCTGGCTTTTTGTCATAAACCCTTTGTAAGAAAAAAAATTAATTTTACACGCGGCTTTCGTTGAAGTTGGAGAAAAGTTTTGTTAATGGTCGTGGTAGAGGCGCAAGTTGATTTGGTCGAATTCTGACATGTAACACATCCCCTCTTCCTTCTCTCGTGTCTGAGCGCTTTGGTTCCTTGACGCTGACCGTCGCCGACCACCAAAGTTTTCTCGTCGAAAACCGTGTCAATTAATACGGGTCGGAGACGTTTAGAGCGTTGATAAAACCGGATTCCGAAACGAGCGAAACGTACGAAAAGCGAACGCTGACAGCTTAGAAAAAGGCGGGGACCCACATCAGTCCATTCGTAAAATGTCGTGTTGCGGAGAATCTAGAGGGGATGCAGAGAAGAAGGAAAGATTACAAAAACAACAACAGAACCCGCAAGGGCAATACCAGCAGCAGCAACAGCAACAAGGACAGTTTCTGCAGTACAATCCAAATGGGACTCCGATGCAGCCCATAACCCAGCAGCCGGGGATGCACCCACAGCCAACAATGTATCCGGGATCTACACCAGGTTCATATCAGCAACAAGGACAATTTGGTGCTGGAAGCTTTGGGCAAAATCCCCCGCCGAGTGCTACTGCTTCCCAGTTTGCTCAGCCCGGCACGGTTTCGCAGTTCGGCGTGGCAAATCAGCAGCAACAACAGCCGTTTGGTCAACCGCATCAAGGCCATATGAGTATGTACGGAGCTCCACCTCAACCCCCTCCTACCGCCCATCAACACCACGCCTCTGGTAGTTGGGGAGGCCCGCCGCAACCACAGCCCACTCCTCCTGTCGGAGGAGGGTACCCACAAGGTTCAGGTGAGCATGTGTTCTGTTGGATGGTACCAGCAGACAGAAAGAGAGAGAGAGAGAAAAAAGCTCACCTTTTACCACTGGATCCATTGGATCCATAGGAACGTACACACCTTTACTGGATCCAAACATCATTCGGCCGTCCCCGGTTCACCTCCAAGATGCCCGCACGAACAGCACAAGTCCAACGCTGGCGAACAGCATGAACAGTGCGTGGCCAAACTCGATCAGTAGCACGATTGCTCCTCCAGGTCAGCGCGTTGGGATGGCCTTGCATAAATTGTTGCTGGTAGTTCTGACCCAGAATTGAACAGGTTCAACACCTCAGCCACCATTGAATATTGACGAGGGCAAATTATCGATATCCATCGATTTTGGTGAGCTTCATTTTTGGTTTTTTTGAGGTCTCGCCCTTTTTTGTCCTTCCTCCTCCTAAATACAATTCCAACTCCTTAGGTACCACGTTCTCTGGCGTCGCATATGGTTCCTCGCGTATCAATTCTGGGCGTATTCAACAGATTTTGCAATGGCCTGGCTCGTTCGAGACCTTCCGCAAAATCCCTACCTGTCTACTGTACGACGAGCAAGGGCGAGTGCTGGCTTGGGGTTTACAAGCCAAGAATGCCAATGTCGGACCGGGATTATACAAGTGCGAATGGTATGTAGCCGGTGTCGCCTTCTGGTTCAGGTTTAATAAGCCTCGCCCCTCCACCCTTCATCCCTTTCGTTCTGAACAAACAGGTTCAAGTTGTTCTTGGAGCCAAAGGTGCTGCGTAATGAATCCGACATTGACCCTAGATTACCACGGTTACCTGTAAGTATCCCTGTTTCCCTATTTTTGTTCTTTCATTTTAGGATTTTCTGACGACCCTCTGACACAATTGGGATTCTCCTTAATCAACTATACAACCTCCCCGCGACCCTCGCATGGGACCCTAAAATCATTTAGCCTGGGAAAAGACCAATAGATGTCATCGTTGATTTCCTCAGCTCCCTTTGGGAGTATGCCAAAGAACAGATCACCCGAGAGATCGGGACCGTAGCGGACCTGAGTGAGTGGCCCTAGACCCGCCTTAAATGTCTATTCTGAACACTAGTCTATTCTAGACAGTGCCGACGTCTGGTTTACAGTCCCGGCCGCTTGGGATGCAAAGGGCTGCAACATAATGAGGGACGCCGCCATCGCGGCTGGCCTCGTGCAGAGCGCTCGCGCCGGTGACCGAAACTGGAGGGATCGCTTGAGGATTATTACGTGTGTTTTTCTTTTTTGCCACTCCGCTTCTCCCCTGTCCCCCTCTCGTATATGATACATCTATGCACTCTCGGACTGACATCTCTCTTTGGATTAGAGAACCGGAGGCCGCTGCCGTACACTGTGCCAACCTCACCAATCTTCATCATCTGAAACCGGCTCAAAGTTTCATGATCTGTGACGCAGGCGGTGGTACAGTCGTATGTAGACCCAATAGTTGCTCGTGGCGCTGTATCACTCTTCTGACACTGCCCTCGTAGGATCTGGCTGTCTATAGGCTCATTGGCGAGCTTCAGAACTTAGAGATTGCCGAAATTTGTGCTAGAAGTGGAGCGAACTGCGGTAGTATCTTCCTGTGAGTCTGGGCTCAGTTTGGCGCCACCGAAAATAGGAATACTGAACGGACTAAACCCCAAATCATATAGAGATCTCCGATTCCGTGAGCTAGTCAGGACACTATTGGCCGAGCACCCCGCTCATTTGGACAGTGCGAGTCTCGCCTATTTCATGCATTCCTTCAGTGAAACGGATAAACTAAGCTATGAAGGAGAAAGCCAAGATGGTAAATCCACCTCAATTCCTGATCCTCGTTTGCTCTTTTTGTCTCACTAGCGCGTAGATACAATGTTCCACTTTACATGTTTCAACGTGGAAGATCCGGACGACCCATCTGTGGGTCTCTCTAACGGGCAATTATCCATCCCTGGAAACCTACTGAGGAGAGAAGTCTTTGACCCTGTTATTAACGAGGTATGTGGTGCACACCTTGCACACCTAGCTTGATCGCTTCTTCCGCAATCATTCTCCCATGTGCGCCTAACATGAATGGTTCTCCGCCGCTTATCCATCATCTCATTCGAACCTACACGTGCTTACCACACTTTCAATCGCGGGCACTATAGGTACTGCAACTAATTGAAGACCAACTCAGGCGGACCGAGCAGATGGTAGACGCTTTACTGCTCGTCGGAGGGTTCTCGGGAAGCGAGTATCTGTTCAAGCGGGTAGATGTGCGTGAAAATTTTTTCTCTTGCTTTCGTGAATATGCTCTCCTTGGGCGAGATAACTTCGTGATCGACTTCTGACGGCATCTTCGTCCCTGACCATCCATGTTCTCAATTCTCGATCGCTTCGCTGGCCTGATCCCTCCTGGTCCCTTGGGTTGCTTCGGGTGGACATCGATCGCCTCTCAATGGAAAATGGCGAATCCCACGCTCGCCACAATCCTCACTATTGATAACGCTCTTTATTCATCGACCAATATACTGGCGCCAATGCAGGAAAGATTTGGTTCACGCATCAAAGTAATTGCGCGGCCCTCTGATGCGGACACAGCTACGCTCCGTGGTGCGGCGGCGTACGGTCTGGCGAGACGACCGCTCGTGTCGAGCATAGTGGTTCCAAGAGCTTACATCATGCGTGTCAAACTGCCTGCTGAACAGGAAGACTATATGAAACGACCGGCATATATTCAAATCAATCAAGCTGGCACTGCAATCTGTGAGAATAGGTTTGTAGGGATTCAGCTTCTCTTCCCTTCCCAACGCGCGTCATTTAGCTTCCACCCGTAAAACACCACTCTCCAACCTCGTGGAACGATATGGAAATTCTTACACTGATTCACGCGCACTTAGGCTCAAGTATCTTGTCCAGAAGGGGGCGATCGTCAGGAAGGGGCAGACGATCAGAGCGCCGTTTTGCAAATTTTCGGCCAATGCATCAGGTATGAGCCTTTTACCCTTTACCCTTTACCCATTGAGCTTTCCTTTACTTTTTATTTTTTTTTCTCATTGATGTGCACGGATCTCTTTCTGACTTTTTTCGGCGAGATAGATCGGTTATTTGTGGCAGTCCTGTATACATCAGAGGTAGACAAGGAAATGAGGTACACGGATGAAGGTAGGCCAGTTTCATCCTGATTCCTCAATGTCCCTGCAGCGACCTCCCTGCCTCCCTACTTTTGCCGTGGCTTCATTCAGCGTTTCCTACTGCAAGCATGTGCGATAAAAGTACTGAATGCGTTTAATAGGAGAAACTATTGAACTGTGCAAGTGGACGGTGGACTTGGGCACCCTACCACCGTTTCAGCAATATGCTCAGTCTCAACAGGGCTTCTATACAGGTACGCGCACATGCACGCCTCATCTTCTTCTCTCCTGGGCGGTGGTTATAAGTGGAGGATGACGACAAAATACTGATCTCAATGGTTTCCTCCTGGTCTACCTAGAATTCGAGTTGGGTCTCGAACTTGACAGTGCTGGTGAGTTTATTCTGTTCCATATTCTCATCTCCCTCGGGAAGAGGGTCTCTTTCATTTACGAAGTTCTCTCCGTCTCGTTCTCGCTCTCGAGCATTGCTGAGTGGCCTACACCGAGGTGGATAGGCCGATGAGAGTCGCTCAGATTCTCTATGCCAATAGAGTCCCTCTTTTGCGCGATAGCAGTGGGGACAAGACCCGATACCGTTTCCTCGTGTCAAAAAGCATAGCGGGTCACTGACAACAGCCGGTTCACAGAGGTCCGCGGCGTCGTTCTCTACAACGGAGTCGAAGTCGGCCGCGTAGTCTTCGACTTCCTGTCGTAACCAACGAGGCATCGTCTTTACTATGTCTTGTCTACGTGCGGCTCAGGTTCGGATATGACTAACCTGGCGGAAGAAGGGTCGACATTAGGCTGGGAATCTCTCTTCTCTTCTCTCTCCTGTCTGTCTGTGTAGTTGTTTCTCGGGATTCGATAGACCGTTTGATTATTTTGGATTTTTGGGGTTATATTCCGGTTTAGGACGCGATTTGCTATAGCTTACAATTCGGCTGCTGTCATACTTTGGAATTCATGGGTGATCGAAGAGAGCGCGACTGTCGGATCGCTCGTGAAAGCTGAAAGCCGACCATATACATGCCAAAACTTATCGCCAAAACAATGGGCTTCTTGGAAGGCCCGAAGTGGTTTCAAATGAGGAAACGACATGAATTATGGGCTTGAGGGTATAATGGGCGACTTAGACGGCCTTGTAGTAAGTCAATCACAGAGCATGGTAGCGATTTTCAAGGGTTGGGCTGTATTGTGGCCGGTAGCTAAGCGTTCTATAATACTTTAAGCCCAACAGAGAACGCTTCTTTGGCATCCGAGTGCGTCCTCGGATTTATGCTCAGGGTGGACTACCTCCGATTTCTCCAGCTGAGCTTCCAGGGTGTCACCGCAGCCTACTCTTCCCTGAGTACACAAACCTTGATCTTTATCCTCTAAATACTTAAGCAATCATCTTTGCAGCTTCCCTCGTTCTTCATCCGCTCTCCCTCCCCCGGTCCGACCATCTCCTTCCCTCTCTTGACTTGTGTCTGCTTCCCCCCTTCTCTTCCCCCCATGAACGCAACGCCCGTCGTTCAGCATCACCTCGCCCAAAACGCCTCTGGCAACATCAAGGAGCTCTCTACCTCTGCCATCTATAACCTCCTCAGTCCTTGCATCGTCCCTGCCCATTCCCCCCGTGCACGGTTTTCCAATTGGTCCAGGACGTTCCACTGCTCTCCTCTCATCGTATTCGAACCTTCCAATCTCGAACAATGTCGTCTCATCTTTCAACTCGCTCAGCGCGAACACCGCACAGTTCGTATCGTAGGAGAGGGTCTCTCCCCCAGCGACCTCGCCTGCACCTCTGATTTCATGCTACGTACGACAAGGATGAACAAACTAAGAGTGGTACGATTTTACCTTTCTCACCCCTCTTATTAAGGGAAGGGAATAAATATTATAGACTGACTTCAACCCTGCTCATTTTCCAGGTCGACCCTGAGAAGCAGTTTGTGGTCTGCGATGGTGGTATTAGACTGGAGGACTTGGAACGTGAACTTGCCACTCATCAGCTCGCCCTTCGGAATCTCGGATCAATATCAATGCAGGCCATGGGTGGCGTGATAACCACTGCTACCCACGGTACTGGAATCGAGTTCAAAGTTTTGGGTGACGACGTTTTATCACTCTCGCTTCTGCTTGCAGACGGTACCTTGGTCTACTGTTCCCGTTACGAGAACGAAGACCTCTTCAAGGCCACCCTCTGTGGTTTGGGTTCGACTGGCCTCGTCGTGTCGGTTCAGATCCGGGTCGAACCCGCTTTCCGACTTCGCGAATCACAAGAAACGCGACCGTTTGATGAAATTCTGGACAACTTGGACGACATCGTCCATCAGGCCCAACACGTCCGCTTATGGTGGTATCCGCAGAACAAAAGCGTTCGTGTCTGTAGCGCCGATCGAACTGTCGAGGTAAGAGGTTGGTTTCCGACGGGATGTCCGTCTCACAATTGGTTCTGACAACCTAATCCCCTTTTCACTTTTCACTGCCGCCGCCATTCGACTGTCTGTCTGTCTGTTAGCCGGAACGACCCGAGTCGTCTTCTAAAAGTTCCATCACCACATTTCTGACACATCATCTGGTTGAATTATTTTTGTTCCTAGCCCGATTCTGGCCACTTCTCGCCTATTATATCGCAAGATATGTTGCCTGGATGGAGTCCGCCCCGAAAGTCGTAGTCGGAGAGAGCGGTTCTATTCTACGAGCCGATTGTAGAGTGAGTACTATCCAAAAAAAAAACATGTTCTCGCGCTCTTTTCTGATTATAGTACTCCTTGCCAGTTTGCCCAGCATACTACAGAATGGGCAATACCGTACGAGCATGCAAAAGCATGCTTACTCCATCTTAGGGAATGGCTCGAGACGGAACCATACAGTCCCAATGGAACATATCCAAACTTCCCGATCGAACTTCGCTTTTCTGCGCCAGACGATATTTGGCTAAGCCCCGCGTTTGGTCGGCGGACATGCTGGATAGGGATCATCCAGTTCAAGTAAGCATCTTCTTCATTATTCTTTACCCCTGCGAGCCAATCAGACCGTATGGTGCGATCGGCGAACGCCCAGACTCACCACAATTCAATGTTTTTGCCACCTCCTTTGCGATCTATCCTTCCCTCTTCCCTGCCCATACGCTGATCACTTGCAATGACAGACCCTATGGCCTCCCCGTTCGTTATCAAGAGCTATTCCGGCGGTTTGAAGTGATCATGACCTCATTCGAAGGCCGGCCTCATTGGGCAAAACCTCATCATCTCGGTCCTTCTCAGTTACACAAGCTTTACCCACATTTTGACGATTTCGTTCGAGTGGTCGAGCGCGTCGACCCCATGGGAATGCTCAGGAACGAAAACGTCCGGAGACACATTTTTGGTGAACGAGGGCCTGCCACCGATCCCAGAGTATTCAAGCTGCACAAGGCACCGTACAATCCCGCGCTGTCTCCATGAGAAGCCCCAGTCCATGAGCTCAATTTCACCCTGCTGCTTCCGCTGAAAGGGTGGCAGATTTTCCTTCAGCTTCCTTTGGTCTCCTGCATCCCGCCCATCATCATGATCGTCACCACCCATGTTCTTCCGTCGGCGTCGTTCGTTACATCTCGATGACGCCGGCGAACTCTTCCACACAAAAAAAAATTTGGCATTCGAAGGAGTTTGCCTTCTCGATGCGACATGAATAGACTTTTCAGCTTCGCTACACCCGCCGTAATCCTTGGATCGGTAATACGAGCGCAAAAAAACCGCCCACGATTTTTCCTATCAACTGTCTTCGTGCCCTGTCTGTCTCGCATACATTTTTCTTGCAGCCCACAGTCCCGAACCGAAATAGCAATTTTATTTTTTATTAATGTTTCCCAAATTTCTTGCACCCTTAGAGATTCGCGTTCTAGACTCATTCTCTCGTCATCCCACTGCTTATTCGCATCTTCCCCGGATTCCCTCTCTCCATTACATGCATTCTCTCTCTCATTTCCCCCCATTCTGGTTCAAACAGGAGAAGCGCTCCTGTCTTACGGGATTTGCCATGGCCGCCCACCCGGACGGAACTGACTTACTGATCACACACACCCGCTTGTTTTCATACTCTCTCACCATCATATCCCATTCTGAAGAAGAGTGAATCCTAATCACCCTTCACCTTCCCTTACCCCGGCCGCTTCCATCCGCAAGAGAAGGTTTCCCCTATTGGCAATCCCTTTGTGGTTCGCCGCCTCTCAAACTCGATTTGACCTACCCCTCTCTTAAAAAAGTAGATTTCATTCTCCCGCTTTTAGACATAGCATATGACTCGTTTTGTGCTTGTACCCAGTATTACCTCTTTACAACCAAAATATCCTCTGTTTTTTTCCTTGGGCATTGCCTCCCTCTGGTGATGGATATAGCTAAAAAGTGGCGATTGGCAGGTGCGTCTAGACCCAAGAGAGGACGCCGTTTTTGTGCTCCTTGCGTCCATGCCACCCCTTTTGATCTTGATGATCAAGAGTGAAGCGAACCGAACACTCGCGAGAAGGCGCGGGTGGCTGACCACCTTGACCCTTGACGTCTTCCAGAATTGTACTGCTCAGGAGGAAGCGAACCCAATGATAGGTTAATTCCTCCCATAGCCTTTTCAGTTTAACCCAGCATACCCATATGACGTGCACGTGATTTCGGCAAAAGAAATGACAACAGCTTCGAAAAACTGACAGATAGGCGAACGAAGTAGATAGCTGTCTTTTTCAGCATTCCATCAACGACAAAAGCCCAAAAAGAGAAAAAGAGAAAGAAACAAAAGAAAAAAAGAAACGGAAGGGGGATTAAACGATCATTTGGGGATCGGCGGGGATGGTAAGAGCGGAGCCCATCATCGTCGGATCTCAGACGCCACGCTAACCCTGTAGGTTCACCGGTGGAGAAAAGCGGAATTTAAACGCCACAGATACTTTAATTACCCACTGAAAGGTATACAGACAACCCTAAACAGAGTAGTGAATGAAATGAAATATATAACAACCGTAACACCCCGTCATAAATAACACTCTATTGTGTTTTTCAAAATACGATGCCGGCGGCAGCGGTCAACAAGACAACAACAAGCAGACATACGACACACACAACCCATAGCCGGCATCCTGTCGAGTGTATCCAACGAGAAATGACTTGTTTAGCTCGAATTTGGGGCTTCCTTCCGGCTCATTGCCTCGGCCATGCTCAATTCCAACGCATACCGCAGCTGTGCGTCTTCATCGTCCACAGTCGAAGGGGTGATGTTTGCATACGAAATAGCCGCGGAACGGGTCGGTATATTGTTACTAGGTGGACGGTTCTGTGGCGTAAATGGAGAAGATGGACCGGATGTGGCGGCGGCTGGGCGTCGAGCAATCGTGCTCCAGTTGGACAGCATACTTGGGGCTGGCTTCGCTAAACCGATCGGCACCGACACGGATGATCTCCCCATCGGCGTTTTAATGCGATTTGGAAACGGTTTTTTCGTTGAAGTTACCGAAATTTGCGGGAAATCATCGTCGATCCCGAGTCCGACGCTTTCGCTCCTAGCGGAACTAGAGTCGCTGACCGAACTATTATCCTTTCGTTTCGAAGTATGGGGGGACGAAAGATGTCCGTGTGATAGAGGCCATGATGAAGTCTCAAGAAGCGTCGATTCCGCCGGGTAGATCTGGCCCTTGTCGATAGATTGACCGTAGGCTGTTTGACGCAAGGATTTCAAGTTCCCGAGTAAAAGATTCCGAGTTTCTTCGACCCTAGAATGAGGTGATGTGCTGGGATTACTGAATTGTGAAGTCGAGTCGTCTTCTGAGCCAGAAGTTTCGGTGCTGCTGGGTGGAGAGTTCGAAGCCAGGGCTGATACAAAATCATTGCCACTAAAGGGTGCCACAGATGCACTTTGTGACTCCTCACGACTGATCATCAAGGCGTATTCGACTGCGCTAGCTTCGTCAAGGCCCAAGGAATGTAGGGCAGTCATGTGTTCACGTTCCGAATACACGGGTGCTCGTCCTTTTTTGGCCGTCATCTCTAGCTCTTCCTGGAATTCTTTGATGGCCTGATGATATCTAACATCCGCTAGCGATCAATGATATCAGGAGCATATCGCTAACAAGTCGATAAATTGAACTTACCATCCTTCACTTTGGACTTGGACATACTAGTCTTGGTAACCTTTCCAGGTTTCTTATACCTGCTTGGGGTTGCTCCGGTCTTCCAGTGAAGGACGGATCTCCCTACACTCGCAACAAGCTGTTCTCCTTGGCAAATGAGGGAAAGAACGCCCACACCATCTTTTGCCAATTCAGCAGACATGATCACTCGTACATGTTGGAGAGTGATGGCGTTCCATACGTTGATATTTCCAGCGTCATCTCCAGTAACGACCACAATACGATTCGTAGCAATGGCTGTGATCGAGCTAATGGCATCAGAGGTATTAACCTTGGTACTCGCAGTAAATGAAGTAGTCGGTAACTTGACGTCGGCGTGTGTATCCGTCTCATCTTGCCCAAGGTCGTAGATAGAGAGCTGGGATAGAGCATCCCCGAGCATGAGGATCGGATCTTCTCCTCGTCGATTCGAAATATCGAGGTAGGACGAAGTGATGGGACCAAGAGGACCGTCAAGTCTTGTGATCCCCACAACCCCCCGGGCGAAATCGAAGGTTAAATGCCACGCATTTGGATCTTCCTGAGAGTGAATTATAACTGATACTTCAGTTGGTCCTGGGTTGAGGAATAGCTTGCTGTTCGAGGTGCTGAAGCGGCGCGAGAGGTCGTCTGAGGGTATAATCGTACTGAGCGAGACGACGCTTTCTGACCCGCCGAGAGGTAGATGAGCCCATGCGATAACCAACCCTTTCTGGGTAACGGCGGCGGCGGTTCGAGTTGATAGATCACACTCTGCACGAACAAATGGCTGTCCATCAGGTGCATACCCAGAAGTCCAGACTGCGATGCAAGTCTCGGAGTTCCAAATCTTCACTTTACAATCTTCTCCACTCGTTATGAAGAATTCGGATCCAGTGAATGAGGTAGCCCACGAGACATGATTTATAAAGCCGTCATGACCATCTGCAACCCTGGAGGCTAGTGAGGATGTGCGGCGATTCGCTTTAGGGTCCATTGCCTTCTGAGCTGTTTTAACCATGACATCTCCCGCTTGTGAACTCCATGCAATTTTTGCCATCCCCCCGTGAGACATGATCGCTCCAGCTGTTGGGGGTCTCCAGTCATTCGTGGGATGCGCTTGATTGGAGAGTGTAGGTTGGAAATTTCCTTTCAAGACTTTGGCTACGAAATAGATGGTGATTAAGGTGCAACTCCGAACTCGTGAGTACTTACCAGTCGACGGTATGGTTCGGAGGACCCATGATAAATGCTGTGGTGCCACCAAAAGTGATTCTCCATCTGACAGCAATTGAATATGTGGTACCGGCACCAAAAGTGGTCGGTGCGCGATATAAGTGGTCGTTGATCCTGCCCATCGCCTTCATCGCAAAATAGTTAGCAATTGTCGAGAGGATAGCAATTGATGACAACACCCACTGCAATGCATTGTAGCGACCTATATATTCATTCTTGTAGCTCGTTTCTGATCTCCTGAGAAGAAAGATTCTCCGCGAAGTTTGCTCCTGCCCTGGTGGGATGCCTAAAAAGCCAGAGTAGAAGGCGAGCTTCCATACTACGTCGTCTGCCATAAAGGATCGAAGATATTGGTCGACGCAAGATAAAGTTCCGAGCGAGCGAGGGTCGAGATAGCTTGTGACATGGCATAAAATCTCTGTCGCAAACCGATGGAGGATGCTTCTTCCAGATGACATTTTGTTGTCATTTGGTTGAAGCTGGTGCTGTTGGATTGATGCATACTGGGCAGAAGGTTGAAGGAACTTGTTCTCGTTTTTGGTCTGATTCGATTTCTTTGGTGATAATCGGTTTGAGCTATAGTGCATAAAACGGCGAGAGTATTAGCTTTCTTGTTTCGCTGTGTTCAGCGCTGGGCGGTTAACGATAGATGACTCGTTACTCGCGGAGGTGGAAGTTGGGTCCAAGTTGTGTCAGCCAGCTCAAGCGTTTCGGTGAAACAGTGCGGACGAGGCTCCCATAGAACAATGTCTTCTCCTTAGATTGCTGCAACTTGAAAGCGACTTGTGAAGGGTAAATGTCCCCATTTTCATCAGTTGACTATCGTCACCATCCAAAATTCCACCACGGTACAACTTCGATACTTTAAATGCGGAAAAGAATGGAAGTAAAACTTCGCATCTATTTAAGTACCGTACATAGAGTATCTATAGTTTCGCGCCAGTTTCCTGCCTGGCTTGCTTGACAAAGGCATCACGAACGAAACGACGTTGAATTTTCCCAGTGGCCGTTTTGGGAATTGATTTTGCAAACATGATCCTAAAGAGATGGATGCTCATGAGCGTGTATAGACGGTAACAAAGACAATACACCCACCGTTGTGGAATCTTGAACTGCAGCCCAATAAACAGTGGCTCAACCGTCAGCGAAGAGTTTATACTATGATTTCAGATTCCGCACCTTCGCGAGCTTACTCTCGAGAGCTTTCTTGAGCTTTTCTTCCGTATGCTTGTCACCTTCTTGGCCTGCTTCAAGTACAACACCCGCCCATACAACCTCGCCATATTTAGGGTCTTCGACTCCAAAGCAGACTGCTTCCTTTACTTCCTTCAGACTCAAGAGAGCGGAATCCACCTCAAGAGGACTAATTTTCTCGCCGCCACGGTTGATCAACTCTTTGATTCTTCCAGTCAGCTTGAGATTTCCCTTGCCTGCTCCACTCTTGACGATCAAGCCCTGATCACCAGTTCTAAACCATCTTCTTCCCTTGAATTCAGCGGGTGCCAATGCTTCTTCCTCTTTTGTCGCCGGCCAAAACGATTCGGCGTTGGCCTTTTCATTCGCCCAATAACCGCTAAAGACGTTTTCACCGCGTATACAAACCTCACCCGTAGAGCCGGCAGAGACTGGATTTCCATCGTCTATGGAGCGTATTGAGATTTCTGTTCCGACAGGGATGCCTACAGTCCCTGTAGCCTGCTAGTGAGACAAGAGACGCGACCAAGAGACGAGTTCTTACCAGGGTGGCGCTTTCCAGCAACGTTTGATGTCATTTGATGCGCGGCCTCTGTCATCGCGTATGCCTCTAGCACAGGAGCCTTGAATGTCTTCTCCAACGCATGAAGTGTGGAAGGTGCTAAGGAGGACGAGCAGGATCGAATAAACCTAATCTTGGGCACTAGGTGACGAATTAATTAGCCTCATTTGGAGTTATATCATCTCACGCACTTGCTCCTTTATAACCAGGCGAGAAAGGACCATCTCCGTTCTTCACCGCACTCAGCAGGATGCTGTGGATGGTGGGAACTGCAGTGTACCAAGAGCACTCAGTTGTAATGAAGTCATGCCAAAAGACGTTGGCCGAAAATTTGCCTGCCCGAGGTAGAGTAATCGATGAGCCACAGGCCAGCGGGGAGAGGAAGGCGCAGAGCATTCCCTAAACGCACGAGATCAGATATGTCAAGAAGAAATTATCATCACTCACGTGGACGTGAAAGAGGGGCATAACCAGATACGTGCGGTCAGACGAATTGAGCTTATATGTCTGAATGATATTTTCGGTCGTTCGCATTAGATTTCGATGAGCGAGCGGGACACTCTTTGGCCTAAATAGGTGATAAGAATACGTGTCAATGTTCAATAACAGCGTAGAATACATGCCTGCCTGTTGTTCCGGAGGTATGCAGGACAAGAGCAATATCTTCAGGAACTGGATCACCAACTTCGGCCACCGTTCTTTTCTCCACTGATCTTGATCCAAATACGTTGTTAATTTTGATCATTCCATCGTCTATATGGACTTCGTATACAGCGATATTCTCTTTCTTTGCCGCTTCCAATGCTGTCTTTGCCGCAGTATTCACAGTTGTCCCTGACTTGAGAGGCGGGATAAGTAGCAAGGTAGGTTTTGTATCTTGCAAATAGAAGCGAAACTCGTCGATGGTGTATGCAGGGTTGAGGGGAGCAGAAACAGCCCTATTTTACAGGTTACTGATCACGCCATAACCGTTATCCGGATACGAACCTGGAGATATGTTAGCTCGAGGTCTCCGTAGGAACGGTTGAACACTTACCTAGAAACTGTAGTCCCGATAAAGGCGACCATGAACTCCAAAGTGTTCGCCATGGACAGCGCCACCACGTCGTCTTTCTTCACACCCAAGCCTTCGATTAAAATCTTCCGGAAGGATAGAACCATAGCCCTCAGGTCTGCATAGCTGAACTCCTCTTGTTCATGTCGTTGTTCCTTCGGGTCACGTTGGCCGTAGACTGCAGTTACCGGTGAAGCCGGTAGCACGATTGCCGTTGGGGATGTGAGAGATGACGGTTTGGGTACCAGTGACAATAAAGTAGACATTTTTAGAGACTTTTTGATAGGAATCTAGAAAAAGGTCGAAGTATGGAGGGGACCAAGATAGCGAGAATTGAAATGGACGAATGTGGCGATACGACCTTCGACCCCTCGAATAATCCTCTCTCCGCATTATTTCTTATTCTCCTACGAGCCAGTTTATTCCTATATTTACACCAGGTATGAACTATAGGACAGGTGACATCGACTCTCGCCGCCTAGTCAATCTTTACAAGGAGCATATTTCAGATGTAGAGGATCTTAATAGCATTTCTCTAGCTCTATCTCATATATTGTGCTTCTAGGTTTCAAGTACAAACTATCCTGGGGTATATCCAGGACAAAACTATGAGTGGGACCTCGACGACTTCAAAAATGTAGGTGGAGGAAAACGCCTGCGAGAATGCACTAACTCACTCGAGCAACGTCAAAAGAACCTAAAAGTGGATTTTCAATACGCTACAAATGAACATGTGGAGTTCGACCTGGTGGGAGTGGACGCATCGATCGCAAATGCACTGAGACGAATCCTGATAGCTGAGGTGTGTATCCTGGCACTAGGGTTCGAATTCTATCATAATGAAAATAATAGGTGCCCACTATGGCTATAGAGCGAGTATACATCTATAACAACACGTCGGTCATTCAAGATGAGGTTTTGTCGCATCGACTAGGTTTGGTACCCTTGTATATCGACCCAAGGCTCATGGAAGATGCGCCAGCGGACTATCAGACCCAATCCACCGACAGGAATACGGTTGTCTTCTCACTCAATATCGCTTGTAGTGAGCGGGAAGATGCTGCCCCTGGCGAAACGGACCCAGAAAAGCTCTATCATAACTCTAATGGTGCGCCATCAGGCTCCAATACAAGTCCTCATTTCCACTCATCAACCTTTAGTATACGCCAGTGATTTGGAGTGGGTCCCACAGGGAGAGCAAGTAAAGCTGAAGGAAGACCCCCCACGAGCGGTCAATCCCAAAATTTTGCTGGCTAAGCTTCGGCCGGGTCAAGAAATAGCTATGGAAATGCATGCCGTCAAGTCCATTGGCAGAGATCACACGAAATTCAGTCCTGTCGCAACAGCAACATATCGGCTAATGCCCCATATTCAACTCCTGAAGCCAGGGGATAGGTAAATCTCCGATCAACTGGTGTAGCCTTTACTCATAATGCCTCTTTAGGTACGATGAAAGCAAGCGTAGAGTCGAAAAGCTAGAAATGGCGAATATGGAGCAGGCGGAAAGATTCAGGGACGCATTCCAAGAAGGAGTCATCGAAATCAAGAAAGAAAGGGGTAAGATTTCTCTGCCAGTGTCATGAAGTGTGTCTCATATCCAACCAGGGAAGGTTTTCGTCCGCGTCAAGAGCCCGCGAAGAGATAACGTAACGAGGCGTATTCTTGAATTACCGGAGTTTGATAATATGGTACGCTTAGGGCGAGTACGAGATTGGTTCATATGTGAGCATGTATTCCGCATCTTTATCCTCCCACTGACCGCGGCCATAGATTCCGTGGAGTCTACCGGCCAATACCCTGCTGTCGACCTGTTCCATGTTTCCACAAATGTACTTCGACAAAAGGTGAGAAATCTAAAGGCAGAGGCGGAGAGACTACAACGAGAATGGGAAGGCACACGGGATAGGGCTAGTGTTGAACCTGATAATGATGTAGAGATGAGCTGATTTCATGAGTTCCACCTACCTATTGTTTTGGGAGTTCAGGAGATGGTTCGTGTTGGGCACAAAGTGGTGAAGTCAACGTAGATCCAACCTTGCCCGAAGCCGGGGTTCCCCCCCTCAGCCTCCGACTCGACCACATCTATCAACGAGCAGCCGCACGTGTGGCTGCAAAAATCGACGACTCAAACCCCACTTACCACCGACTACCACAGAAATACAGAAACCGACCGATAAACCACAACCCCATCATACCCCCACTCCCCATCACCCCGATTCAACGCAAACGCACTTTCCCAACCGTCCCCACAAAGTCACCCATCGACCTCCTCCTCTCAACGGTACCAACCGACATCGAAATCGCTTCACCCGGCCACATCCTTGACCCGTGGAGACCCGACATCCAAGACAAGGGATACAGGGAACGATTCAAAGTCTCACCAGCCGTCAAGGGAATCAGCAAGGAAGAAGCGGCAGAAGCACACCGGAAACATATAGCCCGGATAGCCAATGACTCGAGGGCCATCGTAGTATACACCGATGGATCCCTCATCCATGATGGAGGCCACAACCGAGCAGGAGCTGGGTGGGCCCTGTACACGAAGGGCATAGAGAGAGCCATAGGCTCTACCGGACTAGGAACCACAGCCGAGGTTTACGATGCCGAGATGACAGCACTGTCCAAAGGACTACGTTGTGCGATAGACTTCTTTACAAACACTCATAGCTACCACATTGACACCCACACATCTATTTTCCTCTTCTCTGACAATACCTCTGCCGTTAGATCCATATCCTCAGCAGCTCCGGGATCAAGCCAAAGCGAGTCGCAAGATTTCCTCGAGGTGGCGAGGGGTTTTCTGGACGGGCATCCCCAGGCATCCATCAACATTGAGTGGGTCCCAGGCCACAGAAACATAACAGGAAACGACAGAGCAGACGAGATCGCCAAAGCAGCATGCCACTTGGAGCCACAAACGCCCAAAACCACCCTTGCCCACTACTACCGCACCGTTAAGAAGTCGCTGGTGGATGCATGGAAGAACGCATGGACAGAAACACCAAGACGGGGTAACTATGCGATAGCGGATCGTCTCCCGCCATCCATCCTCGGAAGCTACCCCTTCCGACAATACGACAGGGCCACGCTGGGACTCATCACACAGGTCCGAACCGGCCACGGCCACTTTGGTGAATACTACCAACGTTTCAACATACCAGAACCGTACGATTGCCCATGTGGTGCCGTAATCCAAACAAGAACACACATCATCTTCGAGTGTCCCCAATACGATGAGGCCCGCCATATAATCTACACGGCAGCCCCCGACGGACACATCGGCACCCTCCTTGGCACGAAAAAAGGCATAGACGGCCTCGCGGTATTCCTACGCCAAACGAAAGCCTTCAGAAAACCCCCAACACCCACACCCACATCCCCGCCTCCACCGCTCGCTGAGGACGATCCCGCAAGCTAACGAGGTACGGACACCCGAACGGACATTTTCTCTCATAGCATACTTCATTTTCATTTTCGGATATCCATATTACCATAAACACATACATTACTGTATAATTGACCACCGGTCACACCCACCATCACCGTCGACAGCACAGCGTACCCTAGTTTAGCCCACATAGATTACCATAACTCCCCTCCGTAGATCACGTCTCGGACTGCTCGCCAGATCGCACCTTGGTTCCGTTGTGTACCTGCTAGCGATGGAAAAATAAAGACCTCTCTCTCTCTCTCTCTCCAACCTTGCCCTGTGAAAAGGTTGCCACACCACCATGGCCGATTTACTTCCCGATGAACTTCTGGTACAAATATTCGAAGAGTTGATTGGAGGCGCCTCCTGGCAACAGTCCTTGGTCAGCCTCTGTAGAACCAGTCGGCGGTTTTACCGCGCCTCTTTGCCTTGTCTCTATAGATCGGTGCAGCTTAATGGCTCAACAGATATTACGCTTTTTCTCAACACTGTTCTTACGAATGTACACCTGAGACAGCTCGTTAAGAATTTCTCAATATGGCTCTTAGCCGATGCCACAACCAAACGAGACGATCCCAACTCTAGAATAACAGTTGACCTCAAGGAGCTGAAGAATATCGTCGAAACGTGTATATCGACCCCGACATGGGCTAATCGAGTGTTCGAATTCCTAAACAGGGGATCGGTACTTGCACGAGTTCTACTGACAATCATGATGTTACCAGAATTGGAGTCTCTCGAACTTGAGACACCCCTCGGGGACAAAATTCTGGACGACGGCCTTGTAGCCTTGGCTCTAGTTCAAGGTCTTCCACAAAAGCTAAAGACATTGCAGCGCTCAGCAGGGCTGAAATATGATTATCGTCTACTTCGTAGTTTCTTCTCTATTCCTTCCTTGAAGAAGATAACTTGCTTTGGAGCAGAATCTTCACCATCCGATCACCCCAGCAAAGGATATAGGAGATCTAAAGTGGAAGTATTACACCTTTTATCCTCCAGAGTCAGCGGAGATGATTTGTCATCTCTGCTTCGCTCATCACCCTGCCTCAAGGAACTAGTATACCTTGACAGGACGGAAGGAAAGAAGGCATCTCGATTGCGCTTCACGCCTTTCGATGAGGCGTTAAGTAGTGTCGCAGGGACCTTGGAATCTCTTTCCCTCATTTGGTATGATACAAACGAGGACGCAACCCATCAAGGTTTCCTCTCTATTCGAAATTTCAGGCGCCTGCAGAAGCTCACGATCCAGTTCGAGTTGCTTCTTGGACGGACACCGGGGCAAATACCGCTTACAGAAGCTTTACCCACCTCTATCAGGTATCTCGAGCTACGAAAGAGCGACGCTTGGTGGCATGGCAGTGGCGACGGGAGACCAAACCCGTGGACTGACTCGCTATGCATAGATGCTGTGCAAGGTCTTCTGTTTACTGAGGAGGGTGAAAAGTTCATCCACCTCGAGGGGATTATTCTACGCGTACGTAAATCTATAGATTCACTGATTCCACTGGCCCAAAACCGATCATTGTGGATCGAAAACAAGGGATCCTTATCGTATTAACTCTGAGGGTTAGACTCGTCGAAGAGATTTGACCTAGGCGTGCTGGATATATCTAGTCTATGGTACCTATATGCTAAATCAAATCATATACCAAGTCCACCGTCCTCATGAGCGAAAGTCTGCATTAAACCTTATTGGCTGCCCCTGCGGCGTGACGTTTCTTGTACTCTGATGGGGTTTCTCCTGAAGTTCCCTTTGCCCACATGCCACGTTTCACTCTCCTAATTTCATGAATGTTACTTCGGTGGATAGCTCTAGCAATGGCGGACGTACTGCGCTTCGGCTAGCACCGAAAGAAAATGATCCTTTCCCCATTTTCCATAGTCTGCATTCGATTGTTCATATACGTCTGCCCAACCCGCTCGCAGCATCTCGAGCGAGACGCATCGGTACCTGAAGGGAATGAAGCTTTTTATCATCGGTATTGAGACCTATGTGAGCAAAGGAGAAGTCAATAACTTCTATAAGATCGGAGTGTAACGGTTCTTACAATACGGCCATACTGATCACGGTGAATCAACTGACACCAGACCCTTTTGCCTTCCACACGTTGCTTCAGCCAGTCTAATGCTTCTTGGGAGTATTCCTGTGCTGGTTTACCGAAATGGGCTGCCTAAGTGAAGGTTAGAAAGTGAGTGGAAGATAGGGCATTGCATTGGTTTCGTACTTCAGGTGCATCTACTCCGGCCATGCGGATATGAAGAGTTTGGTTCTTCAATTCTTGGAATTCATTCAGTCATATGGAATACGTTCTAAGCAAAAATGGTCCATACCTTTGGTCGTCTTGGGAATCCAGCGGAACTTGAGCGGCCACCTCCATCCTATTCCTGGGGTATGATAGAGCCTAAAATTGTCCGCATCTCCGACGCTGACAAAAAGTTCATAAGATTGTCCGAATGTTGCTTCGAACATACCTGGTGACGACTCCTTTGATCCACCTCCGTTTCGAGAGGTCGGAAGCGGTGACAGATTCCGAATTTGGGATCCTGCGCACATATCTCTTATACACTCTTAGGCCACCAACTGTCAATACTGAGGATCCCAGCATTGCAAGGCCTAATTGGGCCTCATATGGGAGCTTCTTGACCGGAGACGCGACTGCGTCGAGCAGATTCCGGACATTATTTTGTGTAGATGTTATACTTTCCTTCCATGAGCCCTTTGGAGGAGGCGAGCTCGCTGAGGAGAACATGTTGGAGAACAAAGCAAGCTCGCTTTCACGGGTGGCCACGACCTACTATATCCAATCCGTCAAACAAAGCAGCCGATAACGCGTACTCAATATGGCTATGGATTTCAGAAAGATTAATATTGATCAATATGACGAAGACAAGCTGCTGGAGGAGGAGTTATACGAACCCGATCCAAGAGATCCGGAAACCGTCCTTGCAGAAGCGAAACAAAAAGCTGCTGGAGTTAGAGGTTTCATTTCAAAGCAAGCTTTTGCATCTTTTGTCAATTGATGCATCTGACCTTGGGTATTCAGGGGAGATATCGTTGGCGCGCTGAGCTCGATTCTCGAAAATGCTCCATATGGCCCAAAGGTCGACGATGCAAAGGTAATAAAGTATCGATGAATTATGTTTTGGTTCATCATATTCACCAAGTCGGCCAGATTATCACGCTACAATCACTCCTCTTGATTCTCAATTCGACCAAACCAGTTGATATACCAGCTATCATCAAAGCTTTGCCATCCGATGCTCATGACACATTAATGAAGTACCTATACAAAGCCATGGCGATGCCCGGATATGCGGACGTTAACAGTGGAGCATTGCTAACATGGCATGAGAAGGTGCGAACGTATACCAAACGAACTGTCACATATTAAAACGGATTTTAGTTAACGGAAGCGGCTGGTATTGGATGTATCATTCGCGTCATGACAGACCGTAGAACTGTCTAAATGGCCTCACAAGCCCCCAAAATGAGAGAGGCTATGTGCCATGCATTCATAAAGGCATATTACACTGTAGGCCAACATTCATTGACGTATATAAAAGAGAAAAGAAACAATTTGGCGACATGCGACAGAAGAGACCATTATATGAACCACTGAGAGGGGACACGAGTGTCTTTAATCGAATATTGAGATTCTTCTATGCCAATCAATGATTGATCCAACGCATTAGAATGATTTTCTGGAACGTAATGAGGTACTTCCACCAGCCGATTGATGTGTGGAATACGAGAGTTATCGTTGGAGACCGTAGATACGACATGAGACGCCTCATACCGAATTTTGGAGTGGAGAAAAGGATTTCGTGGTATCCTGGACGCAAAGGATATCATTCTAACGATTGGCCTAGTTCTCCGCGCGGTTGTTGGATTAGCACTACCGCTCAAAACATCTACGATACTCGAATGAGTGATCGGAACCACGCTGGGGTTCCGAATCCGAGTCGATGTCTCCAGTACTCTCGTGGGTATATTTACGTGGTTTAGCGGGGGTGGTGTGTTTGGCCTCGATTTCGGCCACGGAGGAAGTTTCCACTATGAGAGTCTCATAAGTCAGGTTCGAAATGACGCGTAAAATACGCACATTGAAATTGAAGAGACCAGCAAAACGTCTCTGGGCCCTCTCAGAGGAAGCGTGTGGAAGGTATCGACGAGTGTGACTGGGACGCCTTTGGTGAACGACGGCTCGGTTGATCCGGCTTGGCTTCCCCTTGAGCTGCTTATCTGTCGAAGATGAGCCGTCAGTATTTCCTTTGACAATTCCATCCACCACTTCATCCCAGTCTGTGGACCATCGACCAGAAACCTCTGGCATTGGAAGAGGAAGATTGGGTAACGATGCCTTGTGAGCGGGCGTTATCCTAGAATCATCTCTTGACGGAATAATCAAAGCGAGGCCCTCTCTCGGAACGATCGGACGACACTGCCTCCGAAATCTTGGTATCTTTGGCCATTTTGTTTTTGGACTTGCAATAGCGGGTGATATGGAGAACCTAGATTTGGGTTGAGAGTGCCCCTGTGAGAATCGTGTCGACTGTATTTGGCTCTGCAGTAGGCGTCAGTACATGCCGATTGAACATTATACACGCACTGACAGACGGATCTCTGAACCACTTGGGAGGTCTTGGAATCATACTATTGGAGTAACCGCTTATCGTCGATGTGGTGAAGTGTCCACTGAAACGATGGACGTCTGGTTCGATCCTCTTGATGGGTCGGGGGATTTTACTTTGTCGAATCGTTTCTCTACTGTTCTTTAGAGAAAGGATATGATGCTCCTTTCCGTACATCCGCCCGTACCGAGCGCTGAGTCTGGGAATCTTCGATGCTGGCATGACTTTCTTCTGAACTACAGGCTCTGGTCCCTGCACAAGGTTCATTAAACCGAGTGCGTTGAGGAGCTCGATGGAGGCAACGCTTTCCCTCTAATTCGCCGTTAGATAATTCGTAGTGAAGAAAATTAATTGTCCTGACCTCCTGGTACAAGACATGACAATTGTCTCCAGATTTATGATTGGTGAAAGGAGAGACTTGGCTGTCTCGAGGAAAGTCAAGGATGTTACCCGGAGAACAATTCTCGTTCTCTTCCTGGAGAGCGATCCAAATCGGGGTTTCGTCACGATTGGTGGGAAAATGACGCAACACCCTACTTTCAGAGCCCGTAGACGAGCCCGAAGAGGACCAGGACATGGAGTTTGCTATTGAACTTGAGAAACTGCTGGCCTCCGACGTTGAAGATTGTAGAACACTAGAGGCAAACCGCTTCGTCAGCCGCACGAACCGATAGAGAAAAGTGATGGTATCGCCGCGAGAGATGATAAGTGAGCACATACACGCATTCCGACCGAAAAGGGTCCTCGTCGGAAGGATCGAAGAGGCTAACTTCTTCAGCGACCTGAGAGTGAGTAAGGAAGGAGTGAAATTCACTCCTCGTGCACTGAGAAACATTGAGGAGAGGCAACTTTGATGATGAAAACTGCTTTGGTGACGATGGAGTGGAACTGGACATTGTGGTAGTAGCAAGAGCTACCGCAGGGATGACTTCCCTCCCTCAACAAGAACAAGCTTTATATAGATATTCCTAAAGTGAAGGAGATACAAGGAATTGCTTCTCCCAATCCACATTAGCCAGTTTGCGCCTGTTTCCTCATGGTACGATTATTGGTCCACCGGAATTTCAGAACCGTCACAGGATTAAATGCATAAATTATTCATGAGTAGTAGGTTTTCAGCCAAAGGTAGATCGTTAAGGTAGAAAGATGGCTGGTCTTGGGCAATAGGGGACGACTATTACGCTACCACTTCCGCTTCATCTATTTGCACGTTGCATCGCAAATTGTCAGGTATATCCGTTATCGGACTCTCCAGATTAACACTCACTGCCGCCTGGACGCATTCTTTGAAGGCGATAAACTCCTTCTGGCACATATCCTTCTTCACATCTTGATAGGAAGAGAGAACGCACTGCCCATATGTCTTTGCGGTTGCCGAACAAGTGACTGTGGCTGCCGTCGCTAGTCTTTTTAGTGGAGGTGGTGTTCTGGTGGGAACCATACTTGAGCTCAACCTTCACCCGCTGATGGCCAAAATCACTCTTCCCCCGATATTCCTCCTCATACAATCCCCATTTAGCTCCAGGGGATCTTTTGGAACTAATGGACCCACCGAGTAATGTCAGGGAACCTTTGTCGCCGGAAGCCGTCGGCGGGACAAGGTGTACCCTCATTCGAAACGATATCTTCCCTATCCGAAACGACACCTTGAAATTTCCGTCAACGCCTTGTGGTGACTATGGTGCTATAAAAATCTGCCTGGAGTTCGAGTGAGTAGTTCTGCCAGGTAATTGTGTATGGCAAAGACACTTCAAATAACGACTTTTCGTCACTATAAACCTTCAGTATCGCCGAAACAATCTCGTGCACTCAGGTGTACGTGCCTTTGTATCAACGGTTTCTTCCCAGGTGTATCCTCATTTCGAAGCTGCGACCATTTGTCATGGAGAATCGGGACGCTACATCCGGGAGAAAGTCCGACTAAACAAATGCGAGAGAATTCAATGACAGAGCCGCTAGCCCAAGGGGCGGGTAGACGTCGGCCCTTCTAGGCAGGGTTTATCCCGCACGACTTGGCAGCGATATAAAGTCCTACTTGGATGGAAGAAGTCGTCTTACAAGCTAGATTCCCTATGCTTACGACACTCCTTTCTGCGCTCACGCTCCTTGCAACCTCGGGTTTCGTCTCCGCCACTGTCTACGAGGCGGAAAATGGAACCCTCGTCGGAACAACCGTTGACACCGCTTCTGCAGGATACAGTGGTACTGGATATGTAACTGGATTTGTTGATTCCACCACTTCCCTCACCATTACTGTCCAAGCGAATGCGACCGGTCTCTTCGACTTCCTCGTTACCTATCAAGCACCATATGGCGAGAAATACACGTCCGTATCCCTCAATGGATCTCCTAATGGCCAGATCTATTTCCCAGCGATTACGACCTTTGCCACGGTCTCTGGTGGTCAACTCCTACTGAACGCAGGAGCCAACACGATCAGATTCGATACCAATTGGGGTTGGTATTTCATCGACAAGATCGAAATCAACCCATCTGCACCTCCCCCGCCTCATCAAGTTACTGGGGCTCTCAACAATCCGAATGCATCTGCTGGGGCGAAGGCTCTCATGTCCTACCTCGTCTCCCAATACGGAAAACATATCCTCTCAGGACAACAAGACCCCCCCTCCTATGCGTATGATACTTCTTCTTCTCTGTTGGGCTTTTTGACTTACACGCTTTTAGATGGGTTCAGTCTAATATCGGGAAGTCTCCTGCAATGATTGGCTTAGATATGATGGATTACAGCCCTTCACGTGTTGCCCGTGGTACCGTTTCAACTGCCGTTGAGGACGGCATTGCTTTTGATGGTAATCAGACAATGGTGAACTTCTGCTGGCACTGGAACGCTCCCACCGACCTGATTGACAGTACCGATCAACGTAAGTGAAATCGAACTATAATTATTATGAAGAGGCTGACCTGCGAGGTTAGCTTGGTGGAGCGGATTCTATACCGCGGCTACCACATTCGACTTGGCCGCAGCACTGGCAGATAAGAACAGCACACGATACAACCTCCTCATCAGCGATATCGATGCTATTTCATCACAGCTTGCTCGTCTTCAAAATGCTGGTGTTCCGGTCCTCTGGCGTCCTCTGCACGAGGCTGAGGGTGGTTGGGTAGGTTTTCTTTGGCATGTAACTGAATCGGGGTCTGACTATCCTGGTAGTTCTGGTGGGGAAGAGACAAGAACCCGGCACCCGCCAAGGAGCTGTACCGCATCATGTACGACCGTATGACCAACTACCACAAGCTTAACAACCTCATCTGGCTGTGGAACTCGGTCTCGGCAGATTGGTATCCAGGAGACGATGTCGTCGACATCTTGTCCTATGACTCGTACCCAGCGACGACTGGTGATCATGGTGCCGTCAGCGGTGCCTACAGCAGTTTGGTGACGCTTGGGAAGGATAAAAAGCTGGTTACCCTCTCTGAAGTTGGACCTGTTCCGGACCCGGACCTTATGCAGGCCTATCACGCTGATTGGAGCTACTTCGTCACCTGGTGAGTCTCATCTCCTGACGTGTAATATACGCTGATGAGAGTTGTTCAGGAGCGGCGAATTCATCTCTGGTAACACGCACAACACGCTAACTTTCTTAAACAAACTGTATAACTCGGACTACGTCTTCAACCATGACGATATCGTCGGATGGAAAAATGGAGTGACCCCTACAAGCTCGACCTCGTCCATCGCCTCGAGATCTTCATCGAGTTCATCGAAGCCCTCTTCTTCTTCCTCTTCTTCGAGGTCCTCCTCTTCCTCCAGATCGTCCTCTTCCTCAAGGTCCTCTTCTTCCTCAAGGTCCTCCTCTTCCTCAAGGTCTTCTTCATCTTCAAGGTCTTCTTCATCTTCAAGGTCTTCTTCATCGTCAAGGTCTTCCTCCACCTCGAGGTCATCTTCGACAGTAAGATCATCGTCAACAACTAGTTTGAAACCATCTACCACAACGGCCATTCCAATCGCCACTCAAACGCTCTACGGACAGTGGTATGTATCGAATTAACTCTAGAAACACTCCCCTCTGACCCTTTTCATCAGTGGCGGTACAAATTATTCCGGTCCCACCGTTTGCACCACAGGGGCGACGTGTGTTGCGATCTCGCCACCTTGGTACTATCAGTGCCTCAATCAATAGAAAGTTTCTTACTTGATGTCATTTCTTTGGAAATACCTGTCCTCCAAGCATACTATCACAGCTGGTCGTCGTTGGACATGCCCTCGTTCCAAAGTACTGAAATACACAAATTGGGAGTTGAGCATCAAACAGATCTCCGTGGTGCTGAGTCCATTCGTTCGAATTGCCCGCATCTTGCCTTAACACCACCAGGTCAGTCTTAGTATATCTGAAAGTTTGGTATATTCCCTGCATATCCGGTGCAGTAATTGGATCAGTGTTCTAATATTGAACCCAAAATTACATGGAAATGTTGGATTTCCGTCAAAGGAATTAGAGGCGGAAGATCCGTTGAGGGACCATATGTTAAATGAGCTACCCTGAGGCACTGATGATACCCACATGGCAATACTGACCATGTCAAAGCAATGACGATCAGATCCCCATCCCCATGGACCTCCTGCGGGCGCTCATTTCTGGCCATTCATCTTACTGCCCTCTACATATTCTCCTTTGAACAAGACTATCTTCCAGAATCTCATCTGCTTTGGGTGCTCAAAGCTGATGAGGGCTTTGCATCTTCTTTCTGTGTGCTACCATCTTTCCCCTCAAGACTACTGGACGGCCTTATACTTTTCCACAGCTACATTGTTGTTGATTACGCCCAACAGGAGTTCCCGCTCCGCATGTGCTCAGATTGCAAGTCCGCCTTCATTTCTCAAAAAATTCCTCGGTTCTCGCTGCAAAAGAACCTCTTCTGAGGTTGTTTGCCTCCCGAGTTCTGTGACATGACGTGGATTGAGGAGAAGGTATGTGCCCTAATTCATTGGGTCACTGCTGATATTGCTTGCTTGCACCATGCAGAAAATGATGAAAAACTCCCTTGTCGTCTTGTAGGAAATATCTGCGCCTATCCTGCCAATGTCGTGTCGACAGCTCATATAATACCGGCAGATGTCAATGGTCATCTCACCGTCATTTTTGTGGGCCACAGATTTGACAAAAAGAAGCCACCTTCGATGATCCGGGTACGACGACGCATCATCAAGGGATTCCTAGGCTTTCTTGCTGCATCAAACCCTCTCTACAAGAAGGTTCAAATCAGCGAGGAAAATCTCGCGCTGTATCCAGAAGATGATTTGCTCCCTATGTTAGCCGAATCTGTTGTCATTTCACCACCATCCACGCAGACGGACCAGCTCTTACAAGAAAGTGCTTAATACATAAATTACTTCTTTAGTCTGATATCAACCATTAGGTCGGGGATTAAGGCGCCTGCGCCTCGCTATTTCGCTAAGGATAGTGGAGGTGGTGTTTTGGTGGAACCATACTTGAGCTCAACTTTCACCCGCTGATGGCCAAAATCACTCTTTCCCGATGTTCCTCCTCATGCGATCCTCATCTAGCTCCAGGGGATATTTTGGAAACAAGTGGACCTACCGAGTAATGTCAGGGAACCTTTGTTGCCGGAAGCCGTCAACGACAAGCGTACCCTCCCCATCAAAGGCGACATCTTCTCTATCCGAAACGACACCTTGAAATTTCCGTCAACACCTTGTGGTTACTATAGTGCTACAAAAATCTGCCTGGAGTTCGAGTGAGTAGTTCTGCCCCGTAATTGTGTATGGTAAAGACCCTTCAAATAATGCCTTTTCTTCACTATAAACCTTCAGTGTTGACGAAACAAACGTGTGTAATCATGTGTACATACGTTTGTATCAACGGTTTCTTCCCAGGTGTGCCATCATTTCGAAGCTGCAACCATCTGTCATGGAGAATCGGGACGCTACACCCGGGAGAAAGTCCGACCAAACAAATGCGAGAGAATTTGAGGAAAGATCCGTTAGCCTAAGAGGCGGGAAGACGTCGGTCCTTCTAGGCAGGGTTTATCCCGCACACCTTGGTATAAAGTCCTACTTCGATGGAAGAGGTCGTCTCACAAGCTAGACTCCCTATGCTTACAACAATCCTTTCTGCGCTTACGCTCCTTGCAACCTCGGGGTTCGTCTCCGCCACTGTCTACGAGGCGGAAAAGGGAACCCTTGTCGGAACAACCGTTGACACCGCTTTTTCAGGATACAGTGGTACTGGATATGTAACTGGATTCGTTGATTCTACCACTTCCCTCACCATTACTGTTCAAGCGGCATCGACCGGTCTCTTCGACTTCCTCGTTACCTATCAAGCACCATATGGCGAGAAATACACGTCTGTATCCCTCAATGGATCTCCTAATGGCCAGATCCACTTCCCGGCAATTACGACTTGGACCACGGTCTCTGGTGGTCAACTCCTACTGAACGCAGGAGCCAACAAGATCAAATTTGATGCCAACTGGGGTTGGTATCTCATCGACAAGATCGAAATCAACCCATCTGCATCTCCCCCGTCTCATAAAGTCACTGGTGCTCTCAACAATCCGAATGCATCTGCTGGGGCGAAGGCTCTCATGTCCTACCTCGTCTCCCAATACGGGAAACATATCCTCTCAGGACAACAAGACCCTTCATCCTATGCGTATGATACTTCTTCTTCTCTTTTGGGCTTTTGACTCATACGCTTCTAGATGGGTTCAGTCTAATATCGGGAAGTCCCCTGCAATGATTGGCTTAGATATGATGGATTACAGCCCTTCACGTGTTGCTCGTGGCACAGTTTCAACTGCCGTTGAGGACGGCATCGCTTTTGATGGTAAGCAGACAATGGTGAATTTCTGCTGGCACTGGAACGCTCCCACCGACCTGATTGATAGTAGCGATCAACGTAAGTGAAATCAAACTATAATCATTATGAAGAGGCTGACCTGCGAGGCTAGCTTGGTATAGTGGATTCTATACCGCAGCTACCACATTCAACTTGGCCGCAGCACTGGCTGATAAGAACAGCGCACGATATAAACTTCTCATCAGCGATATCGATGCTATTTCATCACAGCTTGCACGTCTTCAAAATGCTGGTGTTCCGGTCCTCTGGCGTCCTCTGCACGAGGCTGAGGGTGGTTGGGTAGGTTTTCTTCGGCATGTAACTGAATCGGGGTCTGACTATACTGGTAGTTCTGGTGGGGAAGAGACAAGAACCCGGCACCCGCCAAGGAGCTGTACCGCATCATGTACGATCGCATGACAAACTACCACAAGCTCAACAACCTCATCTGGTTGTGGAACTCGGTCTCGGCAGATTGGTATCCAGGAGATGATGTCGTCGACATCTTGTCCTATGACTCGTACCCAGCGAGTGGTGATCATGGTGCCGTCAGCAGCGCCTACAACAGTTTGGTCACGCTTGGAAAGGATAAAAAGCTGGTTACCCTCTCTGAAGTTGGAACTATTCCGGATCCAGATCTTCTGCAGACCTATCACGCTGACTGGAGCTACTTTGTCACCTGGTGAGTCTCATCTCCTGACACATAATATACGCTGACGAAAGTGGTTCAGGAACGGCGAATTCATCTCTGGTAACACGCACAATACGGTGACTTTCTTAAAGAAATTGTATAACTCGGCCTATGTCTTCAACCGTGACAATATCGTTGGGTGGAAAAATGGAGTGACCCCTACAAGCTCGACCTCGAGATCTTCCTCTTCCTCAAAGTCTTCGTCCACCTCGAGGTCATCTTCGACAGTCAGATCATCGTCAACAACTAGTCTGAAACCGTCTACCACAACGGCCATTCCAACCGCCACTCAGACGCTCTATGGACAGTGGTATGTATCGAATCAACTTTGGAAACACTCTCTTCTGACCCTTTTTCACCAGTGGCGGTACAAATTATTCCGGTCCCACCGTTTGCACCTCAGGAGCGAAGTGTGTTGCGGTCTCGCCACCTTGGTACTACCAGTGCCTCAATCAGTAGAAGTTTTCTTACTTGAATGTCATTTCTTTTGGAAATTCCCGTTCCAATCATACTATGACAGCTGGTCGTCGTTGAACATGCCCTCTTCCCAAAGTACTGAAATACACGAGTTGAGAGTATCTACACGAAGAGGGAGATTGAAATTGTCGTTCGGGTTGTCCGATTGTCCGTTGATAGGTATAAGAAAAGGTCAAGATTCACCGCAGTATATGTATGTTCACTCAGTCGTCTACGGTGTAAATGTCCAAGAATCGATCCTCGTTCAAGTCTAATACATGGGTGCTCCGATGGCAAAGCCATCTTGGAGAAGCCATTCCTTGCAAGGGACATGGAGAGGACAACAAACGTATTTTTGTAACCAAGGTGCTCCCCATTTTGCAGAACGGCAACAAGGCCCCAGCTCGATTATGTCCAGCACCTGCGATGGAGGCCTCGAAATGTTATACTACGTTGAGGTTTTGTGCTATAGTATCTTGATTTGAGTGGTGTTCATCAGCATGAAATGGTTGAGCCGAGTCTGCCGTGCCATTTATCCCCGACGTGGTCGTGGTCGAGACCAAGTTCAACTCCGCTCTACTCCGACAAAGAGGGGTTCATAAGGTTCTGTTGCTGGGCGCACGATTGCGTTGTTACATAAAACTATGAATATGTGGAGCTTTCAAGTAAGAATCGATCGATGCCGAGTAATCATCATTCTCATCATCATCATGAGACCCCCAAGCTATTGCCAAATGCAATTGGCAATGAGAGATTGGATTTCCGTGGAATATCCAATGATTTAGTTGTAGTATACTCGTAAACTAATGGGCACATATGCCATTTTGTCGGGTTACCATCCATCCCGTAGTGCTCCCATTCCATTCCAATCGCGTTAATGAAAGGAAGGGAAGGGGGGTGCTACGGTCGGACACGGCGAATTTATAACGAGGGGTCTGAAGATCATAACGTGGCAACTAGCCCGGTATGGACGCAATTCTGACGCAATATTGAAAAGGTCTGGAACGCCAGCCGAAACTGCTGCGGCAGGCAGTCAGTCAGTCAGTCAGCCTGCCCTTTTTCTAGATTTGGGTTGAGGGAACAGGGCCCAAATGGGGGGAACCGAACTATGGAAGAGTGAGCGTTTGATGATAACGTGGTATTGAGCTGTCGATCATATATGATCTTGATCTCTGTGGGTGGCTGCTTCAAACTTTAAGGGTGATAAGGGGGCGTCCAATGACCTTGGACGATGACTACTGGCAGCTTACCGCCCACCGATA
>WSTN01000428.1:0-13663 GCA_019623675.1 Serendipita sp. 398 | reverse complement strand
GCAACAAAGCAAAAAAGAGGCCGTCCTAATTTTTGAACGCGAACAACAGTCGAAACTGGCTCGATACCAATAAAAGGAGGTCACCTAAGGTCCCTTGGGAAATTTCTGCGTTCCACTTGACGGGCTTTCCCTCCAACTCTCCTCGGTGTCCAATGCCTGCGTGCTGCGTACTTCATCCCATGAACAACGGTCAGCAACACAATAACCAAGGTAAGTTTTGGTTTCACATCTTTCTCTCTTGGTGATACGATGTGGATCTGAACGCTGTTCTGATTTGCTCTGGGTCGCCCTCGCCTTCGCCCTCTCTCAACCCCCCCCCCTTTCCATCCTTCTTTGGCGCTCTCGACTCGAACTCTATCTAGCGCGTGAGTCTCATTTCATCCTGCTTGCTCATTCTTTCTCAACCCTGCGTACCTCTACCCCAGCTCTCCAGAACCCAACCGGAGTGCCCGTCGCTACTACCACCATCAACGCCACCAACGTAGAAGGGCCTTCAAGCACGAGCACAAATGCACCACCTGTTGTGCTCAAAGAAAGTGAGTGATTAGTTCAGCATTAGCTACGACAAGAGTCCCACAGGCTGACTGACTTCTTCACCCTTTGTGGCAGATCTTGTAATTACGTGGGACGGTCCAGGAGGGTGAGCTAACTCCTCTTGATACCCTTTATTCTCTCTTTATGCTGATTGAATGACGCGCAAACGCTTTGTTGACGACACCGACGACTCTGCCTGACGCCTGAACTTGCTCTGCTCTCGCCACGTCGCCCCCGTCCTTGCGTTGCCTTTGCCATCTTCCTTTGTCGTCATCCCCCCACTTGGATCTGCTATGACAGAACGTTTAGCGGATGGGATCTCGACGATGATTTTCCTTGTGTTTGAACCATAGTCCCCAAAGAATGTATCGTAAAAAAAAAAATCACTTCGAGTATGATTTCGTTGTGGTGGATATGCGCCTATGCCCAATTATAGCTGATACCGGCACTTTGGATCGTGCAGCCAGTACCTGTCTACTCTCAGATGAATGTAAGCTCAAGGCGGGCTAGAGGCCAAACGATGATTATAGACCTGTGAATTGCACGATTTTTCCTCTGGTAATGCTCCTTGGCGGTGATTGGACGCAAGGATAAAGGCCGGGCACAGAGACTGACGATGCGGAGGTTTACTTCCACAGCTCGAGGCTCAATAACCAGAAGATATAGGTTATCCGGGATCTTATAAAAACAATGGGGATGAATGACGAGGTCCACGACACAGGGTTGGCCTGAGAGCAAGAGGTAGACGATGATCTTGCCATATTATAGGGCATTCGAGTATAGAGTGAGGTGGCTTTTTAGGAATAGTGTGGATGTTTCAGCAAGTATTGTACTGCTGTATTGAAGGAGCGCTGACAAAGAAGGAATGTGCTGGGCGCAATGACCGATGAGTTAGAGGTTAGACAACTGACTCCATGAGATCGAGAGAGAATAGGCCATGGGTAGGGGATTCCGAACAGAATGATATGAGCTAGAAACGAAAATCAGAAGAGGAGGCTACAGAAGCGGCAACTTATGAGATTATCCAGAAGAGAGTGAGTGAAGAACAATTTTTACCGCAAAGCGGGCCTTTCATAGAATAAGACCTTTCTAGTCAGTATTAGAGAATTTTTAGATGGGTTTGCTGGTGTGGAACTGGTGGCCCGTTGTGCAAGGTCCAGTGATCGATCGAACCTATCAAGATGGAGAGGATGAGTTCAAACTGCGATTGTATCGCGGTTAGCCCGCAACTACGATAACATGCCTGGTTTAAAAACTCTGGGAAAACGACAGCTTTTCAAGAAGCTCTTCGTGCAATCCTTCCCTCCAGCAAGGAACGGCCCCTCCCTGTCTCTTTGATCGGGTCTAAGTCTCCACCTTCGAACATCGAACAGAACAGTCAGATGAATCAAGGTAAGAGTTCAAATACCCGTTAACAGCCATTCTATGTCGTTGTCGTCGCCTTCATGATCGCCTTTGCACCACCTTCTGCTGTTTCCACGGTGCCCCCACGCATTCACGGCACCAATAAAACGCCAACACCCTCTCCCCATGATTCTATGCTGATATACGTTGAAAAGCTAACGCGGCCAACACGATCCTCAACGCGAACGGCCAACTCCTGGTGGCGCCGCCTCCACAACCTTTACCCCCATTGCCCCCCAATGGGACCACCAACGACGCCAACTCATCTACAATTATGAGTGGAAAGCCAGAGAAAAGTAAGTGGGACTATCTTTAAGGAAAATCGGACCCGAGTGAGCTGATCGTGTGTCCCCTTTTACTATCATATCTGCAGCTGTCGTCGTTGCTTGGAGCGGGCCAGGCGGGTAAGCATCGCAGCTCTCTTGTTTATGTTCTCCTTGCATTTGATATCTATCTTTCTCCTTCCGCCTGTCGCTCGTCAAACATAGGATTACTGACGACATCTGTTTACCAGGACGTTCGGTGGATGGGAGCTAGACGACGATTTCCCCTTTGCTTAGTAGCACCCAAGTTTCATAGATCGCTAGAAAAACGATTGTGCATTTCAGTATCTACCTCTGTGTGTGTTCAACAACTCATTCATAGGCTCACTGTCTGTCGTGTTGAGAACACATAAATCAAACTCTTCCGTCCATGTATGGGTCTCATACGATCTTTCTCTTGAAACGATTGGTAGGAACTATCTATGGAAGCGCGTTTTATCGAAGCGATTAAAAAGAATTTCGGTATCGACGACTGAGCAGCATCAATGCGGTTTCAAACTAAGGCGGCGTGTTCCAAGGGAGTGAATGAGACAGAGCGAGTTACGATGGTGTAGCTTTTTGTGTTTTTCGGACGTGGTCGTTTGGATGTCGTGTCCTAAACGTCGCTTCTGAAGTAACCCCGAAGAGGTGGTCTCGGTCAAAGTACAGTTCTGCGTGTGGCACCCAGCTCGGTTCCGACCCACCGCTTCATCCATTTTGCCGCGCACATTTGATATCTTCATTTACTCGATAATTCACAGACGATCGATAACTGACGGAGAGTGACGCAACTTGTTATTGCTCTCATCGCCTGACTGAACAATCTCATTTATACTCATATACGATCAATGGAATCGGTCGAAACAAAAACTCTCACACCATCCCAGTGCATACGAATCCCAATGACAGGAAACGCGCCGTTAATGGAAATCTAGTACAATAATTGCTTTGTGGGCGTGAGCTCTTTGCACCTTCATTGGCCGGGAGGACGGATTAGTCAAAACATCTGGCTGATGTAGGCCTACTGGATCGATAAAAGGACGACTATCCGAGGTCCCTGGTATTTCCCTGCCCATCCCGACCAACGGAGTTTCTCCTCGCTGCTCACTGTCTGCGTGCTCCATCTCATGAACAACAACCAGCAACAGAATAACCAAGGTGATTTTCACTCTCCTATCTTTCCCTCTTGGTAATGTGGTATGGATCTGAGCGCTACTCTGATTTGCTCCGGATCGCCTCTCTTCCCCCCTTCCATCCTTCATTGGCTCACTCGACTCGAACCCAATGCATAGAGAGCGTGATTCCTATTTCATTTTACTCTCTTGCTGTTTCCCACTCTAATGCACGTCCACAAGCTCTCCAGAACCCAACAGGAGCCCCTCTCGCCATCATCACTACCAACGCAGAAGGGTTATCTAGCACGAGAACGAACGCTCCATCTGCTATGCCCGAAGAAAGTGAGCTGATATTTCAACTCTCTACGTGATAAGAATCCAGTAGGCTGACCCACCTCCTCACCTTTGCTTGTGGTAGATCTTGTAATTACGTGGAACGGTCCAGGAGGGTGAGCCAGCCTCATTTGACACGTTCCATTTTCTCGTTGTACTGATTAAATGGTGTATGAACCATCTGTTGACGACGACAACGACTTGGCCTGGGCTTGCGATCTACTCTCTCCTGTCCTGTCCTTGTCCTCCCGTTGCCTTCACCATCATCTCTCCGTCATTCTGCTCCACCTACCTGTCTTTAATACGACAGAACGTTTAGCGGATGGGACCTTGATGATGACTTCCCCTGCGTCTGAACCGGAGACCCGGAGGTAGGCGATGAGCAACGAGGGACGGATACACAGTAAGCAAACGATGAGTGAGCGAATTCGACGCTGTGATTGGTTGATGGAGGTGGTCGATTGAATGCCGTGCTTCCAGTGTCCCTTCCTGTCTGGATGTTCTCATGTTTGCCTCCTGCCTGCCGTGGGTTAGTCTAAGTTCAATTCCATTCCATTCCGCATCGCCCGTTTGCCAGTCCAAATAAGTCATCGTTTCTTTGATTACGCGATAGAACGTTAGATAACCAACAACTTAGAGAATAAGATATATATCCAGGGGGCTACACCGAAGTACTAGTTTCAACTGCTTTCTCCGCGTAGGAATCTCCAAAATAGTTACACTCGGCGTTATAATCGAGGCCTAACCTCACTGCTGATATGTTTCTCCTTTAGTTTTCCCTCGCATTGATCGCGTCAGTCTCTCTCGAGTGGACAGCGAGATAGGCAAGGATATTTCTTGCCATTTACGGATTGTGGCCCAGTGCTTACTGGTGTGATTACACACTCTCGCTATCATTTTATAATATTTATAAATTATTTATAAGTTACCGAGCGTGTCCGTTCCGTCAGTATAGTTTGAATTCGGTAGTCTTCGTCCAAATCAAGAATGGAAAGGCGCCCGGAGCACCACTTCTGTCTACTGCACACAAAGAGGCTGGATAGATCAATATATCATATAAAAACAGCCCCATGAGGCACTCTTGCCCGAATGGCAATACTCGACGGCGTATGTACATCCTAATGCCTGGACTGAAGTTTATTATGAAGGGTTGATTGTAAGCACAAGAATAATCACGAGTTCTCTCTTAATCAGGGCTGAAATCCACGCAGACGATCACTGGTCATTCCCTGATGAGCCACTGGTGGTTATTTCTCTTGGGAGTTATCCGGCTGTCCAATAACTCAGGGATGTTTCGTTTTTTCCCACACAACATATTTCGATTGAATGACTTCCCAATTATCTTGTTTTTTTCTTTTTCCTTTTTAATTTAATTTTTAATTATTATTCCAGATGTCTTTGTCCCCTTTAATAGTCGAAGGTTTACCGATCCTGACCTGGTCACAGTTGCTTGGAGCGAGCAGCCACTTTGGTCAAATCCTCGGAACCAAGTCGAAACCTAACCAGTTCGTCGCTATCAGCCTTCCGTAAGATTCGGGTCCAGTTTTGTAGCCATTGACGTTTCTTTCAGTTCATCTCCACCGGTACAATATCCATATTTGGACTGAACAGCCGACTTAAGTCCTCCTGCTTTCCTTCCGATACGATTAACAAACAAGAGAGTATGTCTGCAATGGAAGGTGCTGGTACTATTGGCAGACGTAGAGTATCTTTCCAACCGCCGAGATTAGTAGTAGACGGTAGGATCGGTGCGAGCGTTATAGGCAGATGCAGGAATCTCGAAAATAATCATGAAGCAATAACAATAAGACATCCGTCCGGTACGCTTCTTTCTGCGGTGACTATACAGTTCAATCCACTAGAATAAACAGCCGTGCTGTGTTCATGTCGATCAACCGGTTAGTTATCCCAAATAACTCCATTCGATTCATTCCCACTGGATCTCAACATAAGGTCAACGCATAGGGGCAGGCGCCGACAAAGAACAACGAATTAAGTAAGTCTACGTCTCGTGTCATCGTTTCAGGACTCCGTATGGCATCTTCCACCAATACTTTATCTTTCCCATAGCGGTGCTGATAATCCTTCAGTGCTGGAAATGGAAGCGCCCAAGTGTTCCCCTCAATGCTCGATCAGAAAATATCCCGGCGGCAACTGAACCGACGTTTTCAAGTGAAATGATAATAATTATCGTATTATTTTTTGATCTGCTGAATGTTCCGCATACAATGCGCCACCGATTCACCGATATCCCAAATTATTATTTCTTCGTAGTTGGAAGACAGAGATTTCCGCTCAATCTCAACCGTACTCAACGCACGAATCATCTTACACTTGGCTCTGTTGGTTTTCATCTGCACAGACGTTTCCTATTCAAGGATATAAAATAAAATAAAATCCAAAATAGCTCGTTTTTGAATCTGTCAACCCCACGTTGTCGTCTTCAATTGATCCTTCGATAACCGATCAACTGATATGTCGCAAATTGTGATCTGTGAGAGGAGAATGGCCTTGAACGATTCCACCGAAGCTACAAACCAAGGTAGAAACTCAATTGATTTAGCCTTGAAAGGCTGGATGCAAGACGAAAGTTGTAATTCTGACAATAGGCGGGGACCTCCCCGTCTTGGACTTTTTTCTTTTTCTTTTTCTTTTTCTTTTTCTTCTTTTTGGTGAGGTTTTTATTGTGCTCCACCTAGGTTTTTACACATTCCCTCCCGTTACGTTTATGCGTGCTTGAGTTTCTGCGTGATCTGTCGAATGAAAGAAAGATATCTACAGTTGCCCAACCTGGGGGCATCGTTCGTGCTGCGGTGCTGTGTTTCCAGCTTAAGACATTCACTTATCCCAAGGGAAGCTTTACGTGGTTATTTCATCTTCCTCGCTGTCATTGATCCTTTTTCTCTATTATACGTACATTTATTCAACTCCGTTCGCAACTGGCCCATTTAGTCGTATTTCCAATTTGTTGGAATAATTTATTATTTATTTATTATCAGGGTACCGAATCTCGTAGATACCTGGATTAAACCGTATGTTCAATTTGTTAAATTAATTTTTTATTTATTTATTTATTCTACGGGTGCTTCTTCTCGCAGAAATGAGGGTACAACTATATAACAAACCCAACCCAACCCTCAATCCTCTGTCTCGAGAAATTCCCCTGCTCTCGCGCCTCTGTCTCCAGTCTTCTACAACTCTTTGTTCTCGTGGAGCACCGATTATCGAATACTACTCTGCCCTTGGGACGAATACCCCGTCCTATCCACCCGTCACTCTGCAACAGGTCTCACCAAAGCCACGAGTTAGGTTTTACCTTCTCCCCTTCGATCCCCACCTCTCGTCATCTATCCGCGAGACGACTATGGACAACGGGCAAAATAACCCACCCAACCAAGGTAAGTTCTTTGGTGCTTCCTTGTACATTCGCGACCCGTTCTCTGATCGCCTCGCATTTCCCTCCCTTCCCTCGACTACGACTACATACTGACCCATCGCCTCTTGAACGTCTGTTCACTCCACTTAACCTACAGCGCCTCCAGCGGGTAGGTGTAACCAATTGACCTGTACGATGTCTCCCTCTGATCCACCCTCGATAGCTGCCAACGCGACTGCTAATCCTAACCTCCAAAATCAGCCAACTATACCCATCAACGGCGGCAGCGGTGACGACGGCACGAATGGAGGATCGAACGACAGTGCGGACGAGCAGCACGCCCCTGACAGAGAGCCAGAAGAGAGTGAGTGGAGGATCATTCATCGACTCGTCCAAAAGACTGATCCTTTGACCATTTGTATATTGCAGATCGCGTCGTGACCTGGAACGGCGTCGGAGGGTAAGTCTCCGTTGTCTCCCCTCAGACCACATAATCTCTTGTTATGGCAACGGTGATCGCTGACGACGAGCCAACTACTCCCTCATTCCTTGACTGCAGCACTTTTGGCGGTTGGGACTTGGACGACGACTTCCCCTGTGTCTGATCTGATGCGAAACGCATCGATAATCGGTTTTTAGTGTTTATTTTCTTTAGTACTTTAGTACACCTATGACAATATGTTCTGCCCTTCTTACTTTCACAATGACCCCCGCTACCCGACAGAGACTGAGATCAAAAGTTGAAAAAAGGGATCAAGGTCCGGTTGTCTCTTGCTTGCTAATATCTCCTCGCAAAGCGAAGTGGTCACCGAGTCATCCGAACATCGTTTGCGTCGAAGTGCGCTATAGACCCCAGTGTGAGAGTGATAAGGGTACTATCAGATTAGCGAAAGCGAGTTCCGTTTCTCAAAGCGATCATCTGTTGCGCGGCCGCATCGTCTAAGGACGAACGGCGTTGCGCAAGGTCCAAGGGCTTGTTCCACCCTGTTCCACCTATGGCCTTGGAACTCCATCCCGCCGAAGCCACATCAGCCTTTTTAACATCGCTGACAACAAATTATCCTCTATTCACAAGCTCAATGACTAGACTGACGACCACAAAGGTATTAAACCCTTATTGTTGATCAGCCGATGGATAAACGCCTACAATTGATGCAGGATGAAGGCGATCCATCTTTACCCAGGAAACTTCGAAGGAAGATTGGGACGAGATTGATATCCAGAAGCTAGTTGAAAAGCATGGATTACCTCAACTGATATCTACAGCACGAAAGGTGATTAATCCCACTGTGGAACTTGCCTGGTTTCAATCAGATTCGTTTTGTCGATGGATCCACTTCTTTTAAAAGAGACTTAGATGTGACAAGGAGTCTACACTGCTCAGCACTCATGTGAGTCACTAAATGCATTCTCGTCTGCTGAAATCCACGGTTATTTCCGGATGATAGATAGAGCATGATTTATATCAAACGAGAGGAAAGCCATTATCTGGCTTCCACCACCAAATGTCTTGTTAGAAAGCCGCAAAAATGTCGTGAGCGATCAAATCTTTAGACAGGTGACATTTGAAGAAGAAGAAAAAAAGTATCGAATGCTCAATGAAGAACGAGGAGAATGATCACTCGCCCACTCGGTCCACTCCAGGTGACGACGATGTCTCTGTGCGGAAGGAAGCAATTGTTGATCAGCTCACGCGACTCGTCGTCCCCGAAGGCGAGCCTGCTTACTGTTCTCTGGCTGCGTTTGCGCAATAGAAGACGAGTTAATCTCGTTTATACTGCTGTCAGTGGGAAAGGGAGGAGGTTGGCCGTTCGGATTAAGCGTTACGTTAGCTGCATTGACTGCGTTGGCTATTGGAATGTATCGGTAGACCTGTGTGTCCGTATATGAGTGATATTGGTGCTCGCTCATGTACCATAGCGGCAGGAGTCGGTGAGAGAAGGGTAAACGGAGTAATGCAGTGACGAAGCGGACGAATGGCTCAAAATGAGAGCTTGGAATGGTTCAAGACATTCTTCGTCTTCTCGATCTTTGTCCCCATCACCGTCTTCGGCCTGTTCGTCTCTCTGATCGTCATCTCTCATTTGCATTGCCCTGTCGCCTCCGTCTTTGGCGTTACTCATGGCGCTTATACCATGTGAGTGGAACGCCAAGGTTTCTCGCCCATAAATATATGCTAACGCATACTGAAAGCTCAAGGCAGCGAACGCACCTTTCAATCAAATGGTCCCCTACTGCCACCGTCACTACCACCGGCTTACTTTGATCATTGTCATCGAGCGGCGGGAATGAATGATGGGACGGGCGGCATATCGCAGACGGAGAGCCAGAGGAGGTGGGTTGGAGGGTCGTCCAAGAGCTTTTCTGCAAGACTGATCCTGTGAACACACGTGTACGTCGCAGATCTCGTTGTGAAATGAGAAAGCATTAGAAGGTAGGTCCTTGGTTTACTCTCTTCAGGTTGCATTATCCCTCGTATCATGATCATGCGGTCGATCATGACTTAACGTTCAGCCGCTGAACGTTCTGCGGAATGGAGTTGGACGACAACTTCTCGTTTGTCCGATCTAAATCGTGGACTATTTTGCAATGCTTCTTTTGTTTATGGTATCTCTCCACACCATAGCATACCCTACTCTTTCCGTTTCATAGTAACGGAGATAGAAAAGGAGTGGGAAAAAAAGGAGTTCAGGAAACGACAGTAAAATCACTCATCCTTCCATCCGACATTCCTTCACCGAGAGAATTGGTGTTGGTTTTTCAGTTCGACTTAAGTGTGTCTCAATGCAATCCCGATCGTTGTTTGCGCCAGTGGAAGACATCGACTCTCCATGTGAGAGCGAGTGGGTAAGGCTACCAGTAAAGCGGGAAGGGGGTTTAGCGTCGCACCCAACGGATCAGCGGGGGTTACGGTCCAAGGTTTGCGCTCCACCTTTCTCCATAGTTGGGTGGCGAGCCATCATAAATACGAACGAAAGCGAAAAAGAGACATCAACGTCACCCTCCGCAGTCCCATGATGTGGAAATGTTTCTTCCGCCGTGTGGACCTGCTTCAACTTTCTCTATGCTTGAAAAAAGGAGAAAGAAAGATATTATTAAGGACTCGAACGAACGCATAGCATGTTTATCCATCATTCCTATACTACTGTCACGAATAAGAACACCATTACCTTGCATTAGAATAGAATTACCACGGGTGGTCATTGCGTCTAACCGCGTCTTGGAGACGCGCATAGACATGCTCCAGACGTGAAACATGTACATAAACAGTCAAAAAATGGGTCTACGCGTGAAAACGCGTGTTTTTACGCTAATGGACGTGTCAGCGATTGTACCCGGAATGTTGCGATGCCCACAAGTTCGAAGGTACGGCGAGATCCCTAATAAGAGCGGCGAGAAAATTCTTAGAGCCGACCCGAGAATGTTTTTTGACTGCGAAAAGCTGATAAATGCCCATGCCACATTGACTAGATATTCGTTCGCGTTGGATATGTGTGTTGTCGCGCCTTGTTCCCTGATTTTGCATATACCTCGAACTCTCCGAGGGGAGTTCTCTGACTCCTCTTAGCTTGCAAGTAATTCTTCGACGTTTTTAGGGTCGAGCGGATGAAGGTCTACAACTGTATGCTACGCCGGACGAGGGCAACGCTTACCATTCGACCATTTCCCTTTGTCTAATCTGAATTGGTAATTCTTGGATTTATTTACCTTTTTTCTAGTCGATGGATGATGCTCTGTGAGGCTTATGAGGATGAATCAAATGACTCTCATTCATCCTCGCGGGATTTCCTATTTAAAGGAGGAGACTTTTCCAGAGACTTCTATGTAGCCCAGAAAACGCACCCCTCACCTCATCGACCATCGTAACCTCATCAGCCCATTACCGCTCTAATAATCCAGTCGAAGGAAGCAACGGCCAAGAGATTAAGATATTAACTTCTCTGATTGAATAATAATGGCCAGTCCCCTGACACCTCAAGGTACGAGTGGCAGGGCTAATAGTATACTCACCTCCGTAGAACCCCCATCCCCACTCACGGCCGCCTGGCTGGACACCTGGCTACTCGACGAGACACTCGACCCTGAAGTACGCCATTCCCCGTTTTCGACCGCTGACATAATCCGAGAAAAGGCCAGTTCTCATTTTACCTTGTATAGGAGACCCCCTTAGGGAGTCACGATGACACACAAGCTCAAGGAGACCAGGGCTCTGGTGTTGTCGAAATAGCCGAATCGGCTCAAATACATGTAAATACAGAGGACCACCAGCGTTACGTGACTGGGCCAACGGCAGCTCTGTTGTGGAACATCTTCTATGTCCCAGATAACTCACCGGTTCCTCTGATGGAATCAGGTGAACCCACCGACCCATCCAAACTCGTAGCATGTTCCACGACAGCAACCACCGACACTGCGGCACAGGTGTGGCAAGGGACGGCAGCGGTGGCTGACTTCGAAGCTGCAAGGGAGGGAATGGCAGAAGAACCAGGGGTCACGGTCACGTCCGTCAGTACCACCATGCACTCTCTTATCTTCTCCTTTTTATCGTTTCATCTTATACTTCTATTCCTTTGATGCTTATTCTTATCCTTTTTTCTATTTCCTTTTTTCTTCCTCTTATTTTTTTTTTTTTTTGATTTGCCATTGTTTCATTTCCGGAAGGTTCAAACCATCTCTCCCGATCCCGCCATTGTTAATAGACCCTCAATGTTACTGACGAACCATCTTATAGGCCCTCTACGCGGAGCCCAACCACAGTGACTCGCGGCCGCTTTCATCGCCTCGGCAGGGAAGGGGGAGTGAGGAGAAGGAAAATGCGGATCCAAATTCCCCTCCAAATCCTCAGTATAGTTTCATAGATACTACCAAGTCTACTGGAGCACCACAACCATCGACGAAACAACGCTTCCACTGTGGAGAGCCTGGATGCGAAAAGGGTGAGTGTTCGTCTCTCTTTTTTTCGATTTCGTTCCCTTACTGACCTGTGTGCCTCTCTTATGGTCTTTTTCTTTCAGATTTTCCGAACCGTTACAACCTGGAACGACATACCAAGCTACACAATAACCCAGAGGGTAAGTCACACCCGTTGCGAAGTCGGCCATGGATGTAACTGTGATCGTGGGAGTGTCTGCTGACTTCATTTGTTTGGTTTTCGTTGGCCAACTAGGAGAACGTTGCCCCTTCCCCAAATGCAAGAAGAGGGTCATAAGCCGCCTCGACGGCGTCTTTCGACATTTAAAGCTGTGCCACGGTATATCAGGAAGAACCTGTCCTTATTGTAAACGGGCCACCTTCATATCAGAAATTGAGTTTAGTCGCCATCTGATGGACAAGGACTTACCGTGCCATCCGTCTAAACACGACGAGGATGGCCCAGGCGAGGGACAAGAAGAGAAAGAGGGAGAAGGAGAGGAGGAAGGGTGCATCTAAAGGTAAATAAAGGCAATAACAGTCAGTGGGTAGCATTCACTAACACGCGAGACAGTGCACCTCATATAAACGGGTATCTATCCTTGTAGGTCCCTTGCAAGTGATCATCCCGCCTTCGTTCCGTGGGACCACCCTCCTTTTCAATAACTTACGACCAATGATTTTACGAAAGTAGTGCACGATTCTGATGAACGTTAGCTAGTGGAGACGTAATAGCAATGAATAAATGCTCACCTTGTTGTATTAATAGCCCAACTGCAGGTCTGGTTACATAAGACGGAAGATTGAAAGCTTTAGTGGTAAAGAGTCCCCCCATGTCGGCCGATGCTCCACCCAGATCCTCCTCTTACTCTTCCTGCTCCGACCTCTATGGTGGCGATATGACTGAAAAACTAAGTTTACGTTGCGAATAGACCGTTCGTAACACGAAAAAAGGGGATTCCTAGTTGCAAAATCGTTTGGAAGGCAGGGTTATTGTTGGGCGTAGGGACCTTGAAGAGCGTAGTAACCCTCCAGCATATTCCACGGACCAAACTTTGGAATGGTCATATGAATAAGTTGATAAGCGACAATAGAGCGGTTTCAGAATTGGTCTGGTCGCATTACGATCCAGCTGAGACAGTCCTCGCTGATACTGGATCGCATGGTAAATAGTGGCAGAAAAAGATGACGCACCACCGATGGCCATCTGCAACCAAATAAAGCTGAGAATTTTCACTGGCTACGGTGATGACAGTCTTCCTGTTTTAAGGCTATTATTGTACATGTAAATAGGCCGAGGAACAGGAGGCTATCGACTGAACTGAGCAAGGTAAATATCCCGAAGGAGCCTATCATATTCTAGAGAGAGAGGCAATAGTCCGTTCCGTCCTTTAGCCTCTCCTTTCTTCTGGTTCTCCTTCTAGTGTCATTTTTGGGCGCGCCTCGCCCTACCCTTCTCCAACAGTGTCAGTAGGTCCCACCCGACCGCAAATACGACTGATTAAACTGTTCGGCGTTCTTCTTCGCTTTCGAAGTGATATTCATCACTCAAAACAACTGTTCTTGGTTCCTCCTACATTCTCTCCTAATCACGAGGCGCCCGAGATGATATTCTTTGTCCCCAAAAAGGACGACCGTGTGTCAGACAGAGATATCTCTACCTCGACATCAGTCCTTTGCGCATCCAA
>WSTN01000426.1:0-13768 GCA_019623675.1 Serendipita sp. 398 | reverse complement strand
ACCGAGGGTGGAGCAGGTGGGGCGGCCAGTGATACGGATTCGACAGTAGGACCCATGACCGCAGCCTATACAGGCATTGGTTTCCTGCCAATGCAAGAGGCCAAATATGCAGACCACCCCAATGGTCCCGATATGCGTACAAGCACCAGCTCCTCGTCGTTCACTTCCCCTACCCAGGCAGCCACTTCCCCGCGGGAAAGACTTCTACTATCCATTCCCCTACAGGCAGATTCCCAGCAACACGGGGCACGTACACGCGATCATCGACGACGGACGTCTGGATCCAACTTTCCGATGTCACCCAACATGGATGTTCCACCGCCCGCATATAGTGACGTGAACGACACGGTTGAGACGACGAATGAACATCATCATGAGAGTGAGAGCGAAGACGAGGGTCCGGGTCATGAGGAGAACGACGACGCGGAGAGCTCTTTGGCAAATGAGCGAAGAAGACAGGGGTGGTCGCGCGGTTTTGTGGATGAGAAGTCTGGGTTGAGGACAGCTACTACGTCCTCGAGCATGACTCCGACAGCGACAGCGACTGTGTTTTCACCAGGAGTCACTCCGAGATAGTGACTTGCCGCATACAGCCGCGACGATTTGAGAAGACGAGCAGCAAGATCTTTGCTACCGTCGAATTTCATTACACCATACAGATGGTATGCTAATGTCCTCTTAGGACATTCGACCATAGAGGTCTTGCAGAATATGTGGCTAGACTATCCTCCAAGTACGCACTCGTGGTATGGTGCACCTCTAGATCCTTCGGTGAAACCGCTTTCTATCAACGATCTTGTCACATATCTTGTTATATGCTTATATACTTACAATATTTCTGCGTTTGAGGGGCAGTCATATGATAACGTAAAGAGAATACGAGCAGTAGGAGATCACTGCTCCTGTTCAATCAAGGAATTCTGTTTTCGCTTGTGTCAGCACGGAACGCGTTGCTACTTGAACTCTTACCACGACATACCATATGGTCACCTTGGGCTCAGAGATGAGAAAAAAAATTCACAAGAATGCCAAACTCGCGTATTTCGACACAGGCTGAAGCGGATGAGCCCAAGTTCCAAATTCGGATACATTTACTGTCCTGCTGGACCGCCTTTCGTTCCAAGAGCTGGGAATTAAGATCGAAAAGCTATAGGTCTCCCTCCGGTTCATCTGGTGCGAAGGTTTTGTTTATTCGGTCCATCGTTCAAAGGTGCTCCTACTGTCATTTTAGTGAATCGGTGGTCTTCTGCAAGGTCTCCTCTCACTCACGGTTCAAAAAGCAGTGTCATCCTGGGCTGGTCTCTAATAAAACCCAGCCTTTCCATTACTTATTTCTCACCATGAAATAGCCTCGACCAGGCGTGTGTGGGTCACGTTTGAGGGCGCTTGAGTCATGTGTTGGGAACCCCGTCCCTCTCTTCATTTTCTCAAATTTGATTTCCTAGCCAGCACAGAGCGCAGAACACTCGAATCCTTCCTCTCCGTCTGTTTACCCCGGTCGCTCCTTCCCTCGAAACTTGACCTTTCATCCCGTCTCTGGTGTTCGATGTCGATATCGACACCATATAGCGATTTTATAGCGTCGAATAATAATGTTCTTGCTTCGGACGGAGGTCCATGGAGAACGCCAGCGTCGACGAGCGACGTGCTATGTACGTGGAAATCATTTCAATTTGACCCTTATACATTGAGATATCTTTCCATTGTCTAGGTTGGTCCGGAACTACGACACGGGGATTTTGTGGAAACTACGGATGCATATACTGCACCTTATTGAAGGCTTCAGTCATACTCTCCTTCAATTTAAAGTACATTGCTAATATCTCTATCTCGACGTCCCAATTCGGAAATCCAGACTACGTTGATTAGTGTGTGCCTTTTCGACTCAGCACCCCTTGATCACTGATTCCAGAGGCAATTTTACCTCGCCTTATAGTACTTTTGATTACAATCTCAATTGGGCATCGGATAAAACGGCGGCGGGAGCTCCCTTGTTGACCCGGGTGACTGTGGGTGATTCTTCCTATATCGATAATTTCGGTGCTAGCGATCACGCGTGGTTATGGTATTCGGAACCAGCATCTCTCGGTATGTTGCATGTTTCACCTCATTGATTCCAATGTTGTGACATCATAGTTGATTTGTCCATACAACAGGTGATCCCTTCACTCACAGCGGCACAACATCCCTGGTAAAGTCGGCCGATGGGCAAACGGCTTACATCCCAATCACTCTCGATTTCTCCTTCACAAGGCAACAAGGGGGTGATTGTGCATGGTACTTTACAAGCAGGAGCTTCCGTATCACTCCCAAGTCAACCAGCAGTTCCCCCTCTTCTAGGCCAGGCACGATCCCGGCGGGATCTTTGTCAAGTACATCCCTCTCTTCAACCACAGGAACAGTGACTCAATCGACTCAAGGGCTATCCCATTCGTTGTCCAATGTCATTCTGCCCGAGTTTTCCACCTTATCGATCTCATCCTCGCTCTCCGGTGACGGATTGGTAGTAGCGGAATCAGAACCTTCATCTTCATCTCCGAATGTAAACAGCGTGTCAGTTCAAAGTGTCCCAACCGCTGCAATCATCGGAGGTGTTTTAGGGGGGTTCTCCATATTGGGGTTTCTTGCCCTATTCCTCCACTCACTTTATAGGAGGAGGAAAAAACAGTTGACGGACCATGATAAGAATGACCTAGTCAATACCCAGGAAGCGGATGGAGAGGGTGGCGATGATGATTCGAGGAGACCGGGAACGACAACGGTTCATTCGGGATCGTTTATCGGTTTCGGAGCCACCTTGGGCGAACCCAAATACTCACACCAGCATGATGGCTTCGTGGATGTGGCCACAACACCGTCCACAATTCCCTCCCCATCTAATCAAAGCAATCCCCCGCACGTAAATCTGCAACCCATTCCACAGCAAAGAGCAAGTCGTCGACGTAGGGCTACTAGGGTTGATCATCGGTCGCAGCGGTCGTTGTCGAACTATGGGACGGCGTACAACATGGATGTTCCGCCGCCTGCCTATAGCGACGTCGGTACATCTGAAACTACGATTGGACGCCACTACCAAGTGGGTGAGAGCGAAGTCGAAGACGAAGACGAAGATGAGGATGAGGAGAACTTCGGCAGCGAGGACGATGTGGCAGAGGCGCAGGAGCGAACAAGACGGTGATATTCGTGCGATTTCGTGGATGAATGAAAGTTTAGATTGAGGACAGCTACTCTGTCGGCTTCGAAAATGACACCGACCGGGCCGCGACCATATCTCCCCCTCACCCCAAGATAGCGACTTTTTGTGATATATATAACGCTATGTAAATAGTATACTGTACATAGTATCACGTAGACGACGATAAGGAGGAGTCCAAACAACCATCTTTGAACTCCTCCTTATCGTCGTCTATGTGATAGGTCAGTTATAACCATCGTTGTTTGGACTCCTCCTTATCGTCGTCTACGTGATAGGTTATGAGCCCTGGTGTTAACTCTTCGAGAAATTTCGTCCAATTCCGAAGAGCCTTTCGCCAACACTGCACGACACGTTCCCAACGCGTTTTTCAACGCGTACAAAACTATCCTTACATCCTTAGAGTGCCCAACAAAGACTTTTCAGTCCTCATTGTTCTGCCTCTACCTTGTTTTGTTCGTGTCCGATGCGTCTGCCGACGACGCCACATTTTCGACCGTTCCAAGTCAACCTTGCCTTCGCTTCCTCGATAGCCTTTCGCTAATAAATTTTACTTCTCTCATACCAACATCTTTCATCTCCTCATTTCGTCACCGTTTACTTAGCAATGGCTGCCAAAGCCGTCACGGCACCGAGTCCCTCGTCGACGCCAAACCCTTCGCTGCCCACGATCCGTATGGACTGTACTTCTCTCTTCCAAGACCTCGCAAGGGAGAAACTTACATCTCTGAACTACGGAATCTGGTTCCGAAAACTCGACTTAGCCCTGATGTCCACGCAAGTGAACGTAATACTCTTCCTGAAGGTTGGAGGCTCTCGTGTCCAAAAGCCTTCCGATACCGATGGAGCTGCCCTTTACGACAAAGCAAACGGGCTAGCAGCTACGTGGATCACCATAGCGGCTGGCGACGACCACTCGGAAACATGCGAGCCTTTCCTCGAGACAGGCAATGCCGTAGGCATGTACGACATGCTTAAAGCGAAATTCTCCTTTTCGACCAGCACGACACGTCATAACGCAATCGAGAGCTTCTTTTCAAAATGGAAGAAGTCTCTTCCCACAGTCGGAACTGATTGGAATGCGGAGTTTCACGCCTTGGATGCGACGAACAAGGCATTAAAGGCTGCAAACAAGGATAAGGCAGGGAACACGATGTCCTTCAACGATCTTGTCGACGAAATTAGCCTGTATACGCTAATGCATCGAATTGAGAGCACAAACAGCTTCCACCAAAAAATGGTCTCCGGCCTGAAGGATCAAGAGTACAAATGGAGTACCATGCGACAGGACCTTGTCCATCACATGGAGGTCGCGGCACTTTTCAACAACGCCGGCAACGCCCCCCCCGTCCAGCATGCGAACCTTACCCAACAGATCCTTTCGAACATCTCGCATGGTGGCCCATCGTGCGGTTCCTCTCCTGCTCCTCTCCTAATGCCGTTCGGACAAGACATGGACCCTAACGAGCAAGCCAACTCCTCCACTCAAATCAGATGCTACTGTTGCGGCGGTCCTCACGTCGTTAGCACATGTCAATATGTGAAGATGGGACAACAGTTAATGAACATTCCAAACGCTCGTAACATGCAAGTTCAAAACTCCTCGTTCGGCCACGGTGGTCAATACTCCCATCAGTAAAATTCAAGGTGTCTAATTAGTTCTAATTAGAACCTTTTAGAGTCTTAGTACCACTAGCAACTTACCCTTCTAAATTGGAGCTAATATTAGTCTAGTAGTAGTTCTAATCAGCTCTAAAATTGCTAATGTTAGTCTTACATAAGGCTTATTCAGTCTAGTCTCTTATGACTAGCAACTTCATTTTTTAGTTTTACTGATGCCCAAAACCACAACAAACGTGGCGGCCAACCGAATCGGGGCCGAGGCCGCGGTACCTATTCCCACGACCAAAACCAACATGCCAATACCACTGTAGAGCACTCGAACACCGCCCAAGACTTCACTTCGACTCACGACAATGTCCATGAAGCGTACACGGATTTAGGTTACGACTTCGCTGTAAACGCAAGTGCTGTTCTCCCACACACGGATCTGTCTGACTGCCTCATCGCAGACTCCGGCGCCTCCACCCACATGGTCCCAGCAGCCCGCTCAGGGTGGGTCCACGATGTGAAGCCGACAGACAGATTGGTAAAGGTCGCCGATGGTAAATACATCAAAGCGACCGGTGTGGGAGTAGCATACTTGATTCCGAAGCCTGTAAACTCGAACATAAATCCAGTTCTGTACCGCCTGACAAACGTCCTCATCGTACCCAAACTTGCGAACAACCTCATATCAATTACGAGGCTATGTACGACTGAGGGGTTCTGCGAAACTTTTGGTCCTAAGGGCCAAAGCTTCTACAAGGATAATCATCTAGCATTCACTGCAAATATTGGCCCTCAAGGGGTCCCCATACTCGACGCCACTCTCCTTCTTGACACCCCCGCTGTCTCCCTGTTCAGTTCTGCTGCTCCTCTCGAAATCTGGCACCGCAGACTGAATCATAGAAGCTTCGAGACGATTAAGACGCTAAAGGGCTCACCCGCTGTCCGAGACTTTGCAGTCAGTGGAGATTCCAGCATAGAACCGTCATGCATTCCTTGTATTGAAGGAAAACTCATGCGTGCCCCTCATACAAAGCCCGCTGTGAGAGCCCCTGAACCGCTTCATAGAGTATTCTCGGACGTCCACGGTCCTGTACCTGTGGGGGGGAGAAGACATGAGAGGTACTGGGTGACATTCATTGACGATTTCTCAGGCCACGCCACGGTCTATGTCATTCAAAATAAGTCTGATGTCTTCGCCTGCTTCAAAACGTACGTTGCCTGGGCAAGCAACCAGATGAAGCGAAAAGCACAAGCGACAGATAATCAGTCCATTCGCCAGAACCTGATGATCTTGCACGACGACAAGGGTGGAGAATATGTGTCAAACAAATTCGAGCGGTTCTGTAGCGAGAATGGCATCCAACGCGAGCACACCATTCGTGACACTCCTCAGCAAAACGGCAGGGTGGAAAGGTTCAATCGTTTCATGGTTGAGACACTAGTTTCCTACCTCTCACTATCGAAACTACCTCCATCCACCTGGCCGGATGCCGTGAGTTCCATAGTCCATGTTTACAACCGCACGCCATCGCCTTCCTCGGGAGGCAAAACCCCTTTCGAACTGTGGACCGGAGCCCCTCCCTCACTCTCAATGATACGAACATGGGGCTGTCTTGCGTATATCCATCTACAGCCAGACCAGCGTGACAACTCCATTTCGTCTCACGCTGTTCAGGCCGTTTTTGTGGGATATGCCATGCAGTATAAGGGCTGGAAGTTCGTTAACCTTCAGACTGGAAAAGATGTCATCACTGACAGCGCAGTCTGGATGGAGAATGAATTTCCGGGAAAGCTTCGCTCCTCCTCTGTCATCCCATCTCCTACCCCTGACTTGACTCTCTTCCTTCCCTCACAAAACAGTTTAGATAAACAACCTCTACCTTTCACTTTACCACCTAATAACAGTAATAACGATCCTTCCATAGCTATAATTCCTAATATAGAAACAGTTAATGATAATCTTTCCCTTCCTCCATCGCCTCGCCTCCGTACCACTAGTTCCACTCGCCCACAGATAGACATAGATAGGCCAAACTCCCCTTTGGGAATTGAAGCTCCTCGCCTCGTTTTTGAGGCTCCAAACCACCCTCCTATTCCAGTCGAGATTCCGCTGGGAGAGCAACCCGAAGGTCTTCCAACTCCAGAAGACGCTCCCCCACCTCTTCCAGCAGAGGTGCGTCGCCTGACTTCGAACTTCGAGCACTTTCCAGACGACCTACCGGCGAAGAGAACGTCGAGGAGGGCCAGACCGGACTACACTGTCTTTGCGAATGAGGAGCCTGTCACCAATCCCGACACAGCGTTCGCCGCCTCAGTAGTTGACTCTCACGACTTCATACCAATCCTAGACGGCCCTGATTACGTTCTCAGCGTATCAGACCATCTGGAACCCCGGTCACTGAAAGAGGCACTACAGAGATCCGACGCGAACAAGTGGTTTGAGGCTGCCTGCAACGAAATTCGCTCCCTGGTCGATAACGGGACCTGGAAGCTAGTTCAACTACCTTTTGGACGATCCGCCGTCGGTTCACGCTGGGTCTTTAAGGCAAAGCGTGATTCTGAAGGTCGGATCGAACGTTACAAAGGTAGACTAGTGGCAAAGGGATACCTACAGCGTCCTGGGATAGATTACGACGAGACCTTCGCACCAACCACTTCGTTAACTGCTATTCGCTCTGTCATGGCGTTAGCCGCACTTAACGACTGGGAGCTCGAGTCGGTAGACATATCGACTGCTTTCCTTAACGGCGATATGGACCGGAAAGTCTACATGAAGCGTCCAGAAGAGATTCGCATCGAAAAAGATCCTAACAGATACGATGAAGGCTCCACAGAGTGGGTTCTAGAGACAATCAAATCGATTTATGGCTTTAAACAGGCTGGGAATCGATGGAACGCAAAACTCCACAAAGTCTTATCATCCTTAGGATTCATAAGGACCGAGACGGACGCTTCGACCTACATTTATGAACGAGACGGAGCCTCCCTAATAGTTCCAATCTACGTCGATGACCTGACAATTGCTGGTCGTGACAAAGGCGTAATCCAACAGTTTAAAACTGATCTCGCCAAATCGTTCAAAATCCGCGACCTGGGTCCTACCAATTTCGTCCTAGGTCTAAAGGTCGAACGCGACAGAAAGTCCAGAACCCTTGCGATATCCCAGTGTGCGTACATCTCCGATATCATAGAATCTTACTTCAAAGACGAGATGCGGCAGAACTCCTCCTCCCGACCATCGAACTCCCTTGACTTCCTCAATCCAGCTTCAACACCGACCCTCCCATCCTCTCGTCTGACGAACGAAGACAAACCCGCTACACCAATCAAAAGAGACGTCAAACGTGCACAAGAGATCACGGGAAAACTGATTTATCTGCAAAGGGGTTCACATCCTGACATCGCTTACTCTTTGCACCAGATCTGTCGTTTTACGTCTAACCCCGGACCTTCGGTAATGGGAGCCATAAAACAGCTCCTTCGTTACCTGAAGGGCACGAGAGACCTCAAACTGGTATACTCCCCCGTCGAGTCCGATCACCTTTTTCGAACCTACAGCGACTCCGACCTGGGTGGAGATCCCCTCTCGTGCAGATCAACCAGAGGTTTCAACATTATGATTGGTACAGGTTCTGTGGCCTGGAGTAGCAGATTACAAAAGTCGGTATCTCTATCGTCAACAGAAGCAGAATACGTCAACGCATCCATCACCGGATGCGAAATGATGTGGATGAGGGCCTTCCTTCAAGAACTGGGATATGACACGTCGAAGCCATCCCCCCTTTTCCTAGACAGTAACTCCGCCGCCCAAGTTGTGAAGAACCCGTCCCACATTTCGGTCATGAAACAAGTCCATCGTCGCTATAACTGGATAAAGGAGAAGATAGAGGCGAACGAAATCGCAGTGATGAGGATCGCCAGCGAAGAGAACCCCGCCGATATATTCACCAAGCCACTTGCGAAGGGTCCTTTCTCACGCTGTCGCACAATGCTCGGTCTTCGCTCTATCACATTCTGATTCATATCGCTATCCTACTCGAAATCGTTCTGCTCGTATTGCTATCCTACCCGAACTCGTTCCGCTACTACAGTTCTCCGAACCGAACTCGTTCTACCACTATACGCTTTATACAACTACTCGTTACAGTTCACAGTTCATAGCGTTAGGGGGTCGTGTGATATATATAACGCTATGTAAATAGTATACTGTACATAGTATACACGTAGACGACAGGCGGAGCCAAACAACCATCGTTGTTTGGACTCCTCCTTATCGTCGTCTACGTGATAGGTCAGTTATAACCATCGTTGTTTGGACTCCTCCTTATCGTCGTCTATGTGATACTTTTCCACATCCGCAACGATAGATGAGAAGCGATCTATTTTGCTTCATGGATATCTATCATTGCAAATGTTGAGATTCCAAAGCCGCTGTTCGCAACCATTTCATTTTCGTGATTTGGGGAGTGCAACAACCCAGTCTTCTAAGAGACGTTTAATGTACCTGATTCGGACTTTTGTAATAGTAGAGTTTGTCACGTCAAACGTCAAACGTCAAACTACAAGGGCACCTTTTCGGGGATCCAGTTCTCGCGCATTTATCCATGTGCTGTCATATGGACCTAAAGGGTAATATTTTGTTCAAATACCATCATCGATCAACAACACGAAAGAAGGAAAAGTTCAATTCAAAGGGTTGGCCTGATCCAGACAATAACCCTTTCTTCCACCATTTCCGACAAAAGCTAAAGTACAACTAGACCATCTTGAATTGTAATATCATCATGAGCAGAGAGAAGGGGCTACGAGAATACCACAAGCAGGAGTGACTTGGACAGTGCACATACCCGACCGACCAGGGCAAAAGTTATCTAAGGGACAGATCACGATATATATGTCTGGCCGAATGAAATGGAGTGCAACAGTCGACAAAGGCTGAAAGCAGTTGGAGTGGCGAACCGTTCGTGGCAGTAAAGGCGATATACGCCTTGGAATTGGGGGGGTACGAAATATGGATAATGTTGGCTGTTTGCTCACGCAATAATATTGAGTTCATGTGTAGACGCTCCCTGGGGTAATATCCTCTGTCGACAGCTTTTCCAAACGAGTTTGCAGACCGAAAAAAGTGATGGAATGCAAGTACTGACGGAAATCAACTGGAAAATAGGCTCAGCAAATGCTTACATGGTATACTGCATGTACATACCTGTCCATATGTGAAGTCATAACTGGCTTCAAGATTATATGCCCCTAAGTCGGATCCCCAGATAATGATAAACAGCATAATCAGGCTGAATTTTGTCCCTTGAAGACTAGTCATATGTATGAGCAAACTTGGATGACGTAGATTGAGCACGTACTCTCGCCAACCCATCTTGTTCAGAAACAAGCCTAAAAGGCCGTATAGTAGAACGATCATGAGAGGCAGCAGAGTGAGGAATGTGACAATATAATCGGGCCACCTGTCGATAAGTAATCCCGTGCAGAAAGGTAATATATGCGAGGGCAGCCAAATGGCGTCCATGGCTAGCTTGATGCCCCAGTCAACTGGTCGTATGCGCTTGGCACAGATGTGGATTGAATGATATCCCATCCCAAAAAGTGAAACATCAAGCCAAGTGATGACACTCAGTACTACCCATACAGGAATTATACCAAGGAGGAGGAGTTGACAAGGCAAGCGGAGAGACCCAAGCTGACAGAAGAACCCAAAGTACGGGAATCCAATCAGTTTTTTTAGAGAGAATAAACCGCTTAGTGTATCCAATAGTAGCAGGTGAAAGACGGGAGAAAACACGGCACCAATTGTGAAGTGAATGTCATTGGGTGACAACTTCTCGAGACGTATGAAGACGAGGGATGCGATTAAGAGGCTATAATTTTGGAGGAGGAGTGAGCCCACGACCGCACAGTTGTCCTTTCGGGAAAAGACCAAAAGGGTGGCTAGAATGTGGTCAATAAGAATACAAAGCACAAGATTTTATACACTACCGAAGCAGATCTGCGAAACAAAGACTAGAAGGTGTTGGATAGTGTCAGCATTGAGAGGGGCAATATAGATACATACGCGATAGCCGAACTATAAAACCTTGGACGTCAGGGTTTTTGGGGAGAGGTGTGCAACTAGGTGTATCATCTATAATTCCGATCAAGTTGCGAAGGTAAGAGACTGCAGAACCTGGCATAATTATGTTCTGTGGTCTGGCAGGCTCAAAGTCGCATTTGTTTGGCCCCGGGTTGGTTTGAGGCGGGGGTGCAGCGACCATTTTGCCTCATGGTGACGGTTTATGTATTGATGTCATTAGATTATTATAAAGGATTTGGACCCAGCGACTTTATGTGTTGTTTACCTGTTGGGGATGACACTCCGAATTTCCCTCCTCCCGGTTTCCTTGCTGTCAGTCCTTGCAAGCAACGTAGCGTCGATGGGGCGAGAGCGATTGTAGGTATCAACCCAGGAAAAGTTCGAGAGGTTCAGTGTATCAGAGATGGTTGCACATGCCCTGGCCCGAGCAATCACTGCTGTGGCTTCGCAGTCGACGTTCGACTTGATGTGTTCTAGAGCAGGAGGAGTGAATAACCAACGTTTCCACCTCCCCATCCCCCTTTCATACATCGCTGAGAGGATTTGTGTCATCGATTTTGGTGCTGGATGAGTTGATGATATACAGGTCGCCACCACCGCCGGGAGGTCCGTCGCAGAATAGGTTGTAAACCACAGCAACGAATTGGACCTGAAATACGCCATATGAGGCCAGAAAATTTGGACACCGTCTCGAGATATAGATGCTGTTGCACCTTGGTCTCGATGGCGTGACATGGAAGATAGGGGTAATATTACCGCCAATCATTGGTAAGTCTTCCTATTTTCACCTTTCTACAGCCGTATCTAATGTTAGAGAACGTAGGGATCAAGCCAAATTGGATGACGGCAAGTCTGTTGACAATAACTAACATGCATAATGGACCTTTATACTCTCTGATTGTCCTCCTGGCTGTACCTAGCAGGTGATAATACACAGAACCACAAGCAATAAGATCTCTTTACTTTCGTTCAGATGGGTCAGTTTGAGGAATTGAGGCTCGCCTATTGCCACTGATTCATTGCTGCTTGGACCTGACTGAACCCGACATACTATAAGAACAAGGCCGAGATCCAAATGGCCTCAGAAACGAGAAGAGGACCTCAAGAGCCGTGGAATAGTACACTCGTACACTAAATGGGATGACGAGAGGATCCCAACCTGTCCGAATCCCGGTACATTTATACCGCCAGCCCCGATCATTATCGTGCAGAGGCCGTGCGGGGCCGCCTTCGCTCCGATAGCTGGATATCGAAATCTGAAACCTGTTAGATCTGCTTAAGTAGATCTCATACGATAGCAGCTCCTTCTCATCGGTCTCCGACCCGTCTGTCCATCCATCTATTCTTTCAGAGTCGTCTAGTCGTTAAAGCTCCTCTTACGAACCGGGAAGGTAGTCACAAACTTTATCTGTCACGAAAACCCCAGGCTTTCGCTTGTGGTCGGCGCAGGAAGACTTCGCTTCCTGGAACCCCTCCGTCCTTTTTTTCCACCCTAGTCCCTCCTTACCTCGAATCGTCAATTTTTTTCTCCCATTACTGGTGTTTGATGTCGATATCGACACCATACAGTGATTTCCAAGCACCGAATAATGTCATTGCCGAGGAAAATGGTCCTTGGAGAACGCCAGCGTCTTCCAGCGACCTGTTTTGTAAGTGGAATTCATTCTATCCCGATATTTGTAGTTTAATTGTCTTCTAGGTTGGACAGGACCCAAGAATGGATTCTGTAGCACCTATGGATGCATTCCTTGTACCCATGTGATAGGATCAATGATACTTACGTTCAACGTAAAATACATTGCAAACGTCACCCTTCCACTATCTCACTATGGAAATCCGGATTACGTCGATTAGTGAGCTCCTTTTCAACCCATCCGACACTGAGCCACTAATACCAGAATCGATGTCACCTTTCCTCGCAGTACTTTTGATTACAACCTCAATTGGGCGTCGGATAAGACAGCGGCAGGAGCTCCCTTAACGGCCCGAGTGAGCATAGGTGATTCCTCTAGTATCGAGAATTTCGGCGCGAGCGACCACGCATGGCTATGGTGGTCAAGAGCAACTACTCTCGGTATGTCGCGCCTTTCATCTCATAGATTCCGGTTGTATGACATTACAGGTCGTTTACCTATCTAACAGGGGATCCCTTCCATCATGCTGGCACAACATCCCTGTTAAAGTCAGCCGACGGGTTAACAGGCTACATCCCAATCATCATTGATTTCTCTTTCACAAGACAAATAGGAAGTCATTGTCAGTGGTACTTCATCGGAGGGAACTTTCGCATCACTCCAAAGGCGACGTCTGGCAATTCCCCGTCCTCTGGGCTAGGCATAATCGCGGCTGGAACTTCTTCATCAGTCGCCTCTTCTTTGCCCTCATTCATAGGACCAATGACCCAATCGGCATCCCATTCATTATCCAGCATCGTTCTCCCTGGGTTCTCCACGCAATCTGTCTCATCCTCGCTCTCCGGTCAAGTATCGACGGGAGGAGGGCTGGGCCCTGTATCTTCTCCTCCAGGTGTAAGCGTCATGTCGGTTCAAACTGTCCCAACCGCTGCAGTCATCGGAGCTATTTTGGGGCTTTTATCCTTATTGGGGTTTCTTGCCTTATTCCTCTTCCTACTTTATAGGAAGAGTAAGAAGCAGCAGATGGAACGTGATAAGAATGATCTGGTGGATATCGATGCAGAGGGTGGCAATGATGATTCGAGGAGAGCGGAAACGACGGTTCGCTCGGGATCGTTCATTGGTTTCGGGGTTTCCTTGAGTGAACCCAAGTCTTCATATCAACCCAATGGCTTCACAAATGTCGCTGCACCACCGTCGACAATTCCCTCCCCACCTAATCCAAACAATCACTTGTACGAAAAC
>WSTN01000425.1:0-13777 GCA_019623675.1 Serendipita sp. 398 | reverse complement strand
TACAGTTGATTGGTATTTAGTGATTATTTGAACGACATGACCTCGATGCGTTTATTGGCTCTCTGAAAACAAAAATGATTCGACGTTGTCTCATTGAAAGTTGTGTATTAAAAGATACCGATAGCAGATGTTCGTATGTTTAATGAAGGCGGAAGTGGTTAGCTCCAAGTTTCAAGCCGCTTCCAACTTGGCACCAACTTCGAAACATAAGGCATTTTCATCACCATTTTATCAAGGATGGGGGGTTAAAGTGAAGTGCGTAGAGGTACCGGGCCTCCAAGCCAAAAACCGGGGGACAACAAGGAGTAAGGTGACCCTTGCTGGGTTGTTTGGTGATCAGAAGGTAATGATGATGGGATGTGTCTAGTATTATGGTACATAGGATAGCAACTGTAGATGAACTCTAAAGCAAAATCATGAAAACGAACCGAATTGCAACCAATCCCATCGTGGAGGTAGTCCTCTCAAGCGGGCATGTCGTCTAAACATGGAGCGCATCAGGGTGTTCGCTGTAGAGAAATGGGCGGTCAGATCAAGAACAGTTTTGGAGCAAAGCGAACTAACCCCGTAGCTTGCGCTGTATTTTCATGACCACCTACGTTGATCTCTTCATCCTCCTCCTCGTCACTGGAGGCAAACATCCGAATGGTTGATTCCCCCTTCCCCTCCTCCTCCTGAATCCAATCCAAGAAGCCGCATTCATTCGCAATACACCCAAGCACAAACATTCCCACTCCAGAACCCCACACGAGCCATGCTAACGAGGCCTCTGGAGAGTACGTACGAGCGCGTGGGATGATGGCAAACGCCTGATAAATGAATCCTCTGACTCGAATTCGAGAGAAGAGGCTGAATTGGCGACGAGTGAGGAAGGTCTTGATGATCGTCTTTGGTGCCCTTCTCGCTTCGTTATCTTCCCTTTTCTTGCTGAGCCAGACGAGAGCGTAGGTGGCACTGAAGACCATCATGGGGATGAGGTACGCGTTCAGGAAGGCACCAAATGGGAGGTCTTGTGGGAAGAAGCTGGTGAAAGCGATAGGGACGAGTATAAGTACGGTAAGCAGATCCCAGATGTGGATGGCATTGCAGACAAAAGTCTTTGCCCTCCTTGGCCGGTCCCTTCTCCTTCTTACCGTGTTCTCAAAGAGATCCGCTTCATCTCCCTCGTCATCACTGGATATTAGCAATCGGACCCTATGTTCCTCCCCTTGCTCCTCCTCCATTTGAACTTCCTGGATCCAATCTAGAAAGCCAAACTCGCTGGCGATGCAGCCCAAGATGAACATCCATATTCCAGATACCCACACAAAATACGCGATAATGTCTTCAATTGGCATCGGCCCTGATATCTGGGAGAGTGGGATGGCTGCGGTCACCTGGTACAGATACGCTCTGAACCGGATGCGGGCAAAGATACCAAAGTTTAAGGGCCGGGGTAAGAAATGGCTCCCGTCGATCTTGAACAGTTGTATGAACGTAAACACGAGGTTGTACAAAATGAGAGGGATCAGATAGAGGGTGTAGAGACTGTAGAGATAACGGGAGCCGGAAACGGGGCCTGAGTTTGTAAGGACAGTGAGGGAGAGAAGGAGAGTAATAAAAAGGTGCCAGAGGTGGAAGAGGACGCGGATGACGCTCTTCGCTCGACTGCGAGGTCCCTCTGGAGGAGGTTCTGCGATGAGACTGGGAGGCATTTTGATATTCTTGATGTCCTAATGGTGTCTCCAAGGATAGAGGGGGTTAGGATACGGGGGCGATAGACGCTATCGACCATTTCGGCCAATTGGGCAGCCTTAGATATAAACTGACGACGGTCTTGAATAGTTTATATGTCCAAGTCTGATAAATCTATGGTCCCATACATACATACAACAGCAGGTTGACCGCCTCCTTTAGTTTCCCTTGAGGCGTCAGAAAAAGAAGCAACCGACCAGCGAATAGCGTATGGTGATATTCGGTCGAGGCTGTTTGAACAATATGATCTCAGGGTGGTCACTGGCTCTATCAATGAGGCGGCCACTTTGAGTGTGTGAACAACGGGTCCAAGTTCTCAAGTGGCCTTCCAACTTGGCACCAACCATAAATTGCACATCATATCATCACTCTTCCATCTCCTACCGAACAAAGTGTCTAATAACATCAAGCAAACCAGCAGCAAATAGTGTACCCTCATATGAATCATTGTCCATAACTAGTTAGGATGAAAAGCAAAATCTGACATAGACACGCTATCCTTGAAATCTCCTCGAACCTTCATTAAACGCGAACGGCGTCTGAAAACTCGCTGTGAAATCGAAAGTCGCAGTTAGGAAGAGAGGTAGTACAATCACAGAATGACGGGGGACACTCACGCAGTCCGTGCTCCATTCGTACGATTATCCAATATGCTCTCTTCGTCATCCGACATGGGTAACCGAATCCCATCCTCGTCCTCCTCCGTCTCGTCCTCTTGTACCCAATCGAGGAAGTCACCCTCCCTGGCGATACATCCTAGAATGAACATTATCACACCAAATACCCAAACGATGATTGCGAGGACTTGAGTGACGATGAAAGGCCGCCGTTGCGAGAGTGGAATTATCGCCGTGGCTTGATAAAGGAACGCTCTGAACCGGAGGTGGGAAAAGATACCAAATTGTCGACGGCTGAGGAATGTTTGCTTCTTGCCGTCCTTGTTGAATAGTCGGATGAGGGTGTAGGTAATGTCGCAGATGACCAGAGGGAGGAGGTAGAGCGCGTAAAGGAAGGAGCCATCTATTAGGCACAAGAGAAAGATGACAAAGAGTAAGATAGCCGTGAGCAAGTGCCAGACATGGATGACCGTTCGAATTCTACGCTTCGCTTTGCTTGGTGGTTCGCGGGCCAACAGGCCAGTGACGACGGGTGGCATTGTGCAAGTCCAATGGTTGCTGGCCAAAGAGGGATATGCGTGAAAGTGGAAGGAGGGAAGGGGGTGGGGTTGGAAGGGTAGTATTGCTGGTCAGGTAACTTGGCGTCTTTAAGGGAAGAAAAGACGCTGCACTCTATTGAGTCTGAAAAGGTAGGGTACTGCGGCTCCCACAGTGGACATCGTGACCTGCTGTGCAAAAACTCAATTGAATATCGAGTAGCCACAATATAATGAGACAACAAACCAATCTGACCTGGAGGCGAGTCCTCAATGCTAATCTAAACAGGTGGAAAAGGAGCAAACGTCACAACCCCTCGACTTAACACTATTACCCGGAGTAGCTTTGACGATACACTGCAGCACCACTGTGTCGGTCATAGAAAGGCTTATACCCGATTGGTATCCACAGTTGTGGACGTCCAAGGGTCCACGTCGACCGTGACGTGGATAACGATATGAGTCGAACCTGGTCTAGAGTCACACATCCAGTTTCATTTGCATTCCACATGGCAAACTCTGATGACAAAGGCGTTATTCTCCGGTTCAATCATTGATGTAAATGAGTGAAAGTAGCGACTCACAGGTATCATTCACCTTTGGGAGGCAATCCGTTGGTATGAAAGAACAGAGTCTCATCCGACCAGTCATAGAACGGATTAAAAGCGGAACATCCAATATCAGTATTGCTCATTAATGTTAATGAGCCATAAATTCGATGGGATAACTGCCCAATATTGGTCGTCGTGGCGATGTTGGATTACAGTACAACCATCAATTAGACGCCATTTACGTACTAAAAAAGTCAGTCATGCACTGATTTCACTGAAATACTGCGTAAAACAACATATTGCTGACTGGTAAGCTGCAAGTTGACTCGAGAGATATCAACATGGTCATAGTTTGCTTATCCCAAGAGCACGATGCGTCTTCCATAAAGAGTAGTCATCCATAGAATGTAAATTGATGCAATTTTAGTCACTGGAGATCATGTAGGTAACGAAAGGCGGACCGGTCAAATCGGTCGGCTCCAAGATAAGTTAGCAGCGTCTTGACACCCAATACACTCCGTCAACTGTCTTATCAAGAGCATCCCAAAGGGTTTGAACCTGATAAGAACATATTTACGGGAACAAACTAGATCTCCTCCTCCAGAGGACCATTAACTAGATAGCCAAATGAGTATATAACTACGTCAATCGTGACTTCCAATGGCACTTGTAGATAATGTTCACTGCAGCATCCTCGCCCGGAGACCATGGCTAATTCATATTCTAAACCCGCGCCGCCTGATGGGTTCTGCTATGGAAAAGGAAAGAGGAATCAGCACATGCGCAACAATCAGAGATAGAAAACGACACACGTAGCCTGTGTGTTACTCGCTAAAATGTCCGCCACATCCTCCTCCCCATCAGAGTCTAACAATTTGATCCCCTCTTCCTTCTCTACGTCTTGAACCCAATCAAGGAAGCCGAACTCATTGGCGATGGTGCCAAGGATGAACATCAACACCCCGAAAACCCAGACGATGCGCACGGGGACTTTTGTAGGCCATCTCCCCCATGGGATAGCCGCTGCGACCATGTATAGGAACGCTCGGAATCGCAGGCGAGCAAAAATGCCGAATTCTTGACGGCTGAGGACGAATCGTGTTCCAGACTTGTCGAAGAGTCGGTGGAGGGTGTAGACAATTTCGTAGATAGCGAAGGGAATGAGGTAAAGGACAGATAAGGAGTGCGATGAACAAAAGATGAGCTCCAGGATGGCGATCACCAGGATAAGGAGAGCGATAAGGAGATGCAAAATATGCATGAGTATGTGCACGATGCGCTTTCCTCCACGAGGTTTGTCGGGGGACGCAGTGTCAGTGACAGGGATGGAAGGAGGCATATTGCGAGTCCGGCACTCGGATTTGAGGTAGATAGTAGGACTAAGGGTGTCGTAGTGTTAGTGTTTGCTCTGTGGATGGTGCCAACCTTTATAGCAATAGAAAGCGCTGTACTATTATTCGGTAACAGAGCCGTATACCCACAATTAAGTATATCCATACTTGGCGACTCCCTTTTCAACGTCGTAATACCAAATTTTGATCGACGTCCACGTAGTCTCTGACGTGGCCCATAAATCGGTGTCTTCTATCTAGTTGGGCGTAATCTCCAGCCACATTTGGCCTAAGAGGTCGCAAGTGTTCAATTCTCAACTGCGATGAAAAAATATGGGATCTTACCCGACAAATTGTAAGTTGATCGCCGCATGTCTCCATCATTTCTCATCCCTTAGCTCAGCGCGCGACCAACTGGTATATGAGATACACCAAAATCATCGGCAAATGTATCCTCATTCGAGAGTTTTGACGATATTTTACGCTCATAGTATGCCCAGAGACACAATAGGTTGGGTTCAAAGTGGCTGCCCAACCTTGCACCCGATCCCTTTTGGGAATACATCTCGACCAACAGGTAATCTCGACCAACAGGTAATCCTTCTTACACTGGAGTCTACAGTCAAAACTGAATGTTAATCTAGTTGATGCTAGCTCAGACACTCCCAGAGGAAATTTAGGGAGAAATTTTCGAGTGGGTTTGCGCAGACAGTGGTGTGCCAACTCGAGACCTTGCACTTGTTTGCAAATGTTGGAAGCAATTGCTCCTCGATCTACCTACAGTTTGGAGAAAAGTAGAACTCGTCATGACAGATGAAGACCCAACCGAAGTCATTCGTGATCGCCTCGAATGACGTCTTCACCACGCGAAGGACGTAAGTTTGGACGTAGTGGTAGACAACACATCAGAACACTTCGTGACCGACCATAGCGACCTACTGGAGATACTGCTAAAACTCGGGCCAGTCGAGTGGTGGTATTCTCTCCAAGTACGCGATTCCTACATTTTTGATGACCTGTACTCGAATATAGCTCTCGCTGGGAGATTCATATCCTTGAGAGTTCTCACAGTTTTCCACAACGGCTGGTCATCGACATCCCGTATACTTTCGGATTTATTTCAATCAATCGCACGCTCCAGATCTCCTTTGAAGCACCTCGGTCTATTCACGGAGCAGTGCCCGATCGACCTAGAAATCCTTCTTCAACTGCAAACGATTAGGAGCTTCTCCGGTAATTTGGCATCTTTTCACATGCTACCAGAAGATTTCATCGCCAATTTACGTGAAGTGAAACTTGATGGTACTTATTCAGGGTGGCGCTTGACAAGGGAGCTTCTGCAGTGTCAGGCTACAATCACCAACTTCTCGCCCTGGATCCTGACTATCATGAGTGTGCGAAATGTCACGACTCTTATTATCAGCGTCGGCGTCAGTTGGGAAGAGCTCCATGTTCCAATCGAGCTGCCTAACCTACACAATCTACATTTGCGTCCTTATGACCGACACCTCTTGCAGGTCATCAAAGCCCCGAAGATTCAAGTGCTCAAAATCTCGCGAGAACACAACGAGAGGGAGTATACACCGTTGAAGAGGGTATCAGTTGGCAACAAAACTCCCACTCACCTTCTCATGCAGAGAAATCGACAGCTTTTGACGATCTACCCCGTATCGGTCACAATCGACATCACGGAGATTCCAAACGAGACCTTTCTAGCGATGCTGAAAGTGTGGCCCCAATTGAAGCATTTATCCATCGTTCTCGGTGGCAGCTTTGATTGCTTTGGTACATTTGCCGAGCGACTGCTAGACGACGAATCACCCCTATTTCCTAATCTGGAGACCATGTATATGGAAGTGGATTGGCATGTCAAGGGCCAAAAATGGAATAGATGGAGAGCAGTGGCGAAAGAGATGATGCTGGCAAGTAAAAATCTGCCGTTGAGAAGTATCATATGGAGAAACAGCTGGTTCGGGGTCGAATCAGTCATACAAAATAATATGTAGCTAGATGACAAATTTGACTATTGGCTGTCAGAGCGACCATTCATAAGAAATTGCCTCTACTTACAAGGGGCTTGACGCGGAATCTCGCATTCTGACATGGTTGAAGCGTGCTTTTGGCGCGTCGTATCAAAGGTTATGCCGAGTTCTCTTGTTCTCGACCTCACCACTTCTGATAGATTAGAGGTATCTCCTTAGGTATTTTGAGCCGAATCACGAGTGGCAGAAGATTTAATGATTTTCGACCTGACGATTGTTTACAGTGCATATGCCATTGCTCGTCAAGCCACTTCCAATAGAAATCTGGGAGGAAATTTTCGAGTGGCTCTATGCGGACGGGGAGATACCAAAGCGAAGTCACGCATCGGTTTCGAGGCAGTGGAAGGAAATGCTGCTTGGCCTACCCTCGCTATGGAGGGAAGTGGAGATCGACACAGTATTTCAAGGTCCACCAGAAGTCATCCACAATCGGCTCGAACGATGCCTTCACCACTCAAAGGGGGTGACTTTGAACGTCACGTTGACCAACACACTGCGGACCCTGAGACCAGAAGAAAGTCACTACATAGACTTGTTCAAGAAGCTTGCCGCACTTGGACCAATCAAGCGATGGCACTCACTATCACTATTCGATTATTACAATCAAGGCGAAATTCCTTTGCACGAGATTTTCATGGGAGCATTTGTATCTCTTCGAGCCCTCTTCATTCATGGATACTCCCACTCAGCAACGTCGCCCGGTCTGCATTCAAACCTATTCAAAGCAATATTACAGTCCAAGCTTCGCTTACAGCACCTCGGTCTCAATACGTATTTTGTCCCATTCGACCTGAAACCTCTTCTTCAATTGCAATCCATCATGACCTTGTATGGTACCCTGAGATCCCTCAACATGGTACCATATGACGCATTCCCCGATCTACATCAAGTAACAATTAACAGTTCCTTCGGACTTCTATATGGCGAATCACCCTCAAAGATCCCCCATCACCCTCCTCCGATTTTCACCTGCACTTGCCATGCGTATCGATGCAGAGAATATTTCAATCCTTTGGATAGAGCGATTTTCAGGATGGGAGGGGTCCGAATTCTCGCTGGAACTGCCTAATTTACACACCCTTCACATATGGCCGTGTGCACCCTATATGCTGCAAGCCTTCAAAGCTCCCAAAGTTGAGATTCTCAAACTACTAAAGATGCAAAAAAAAGATGAATCTATGCCGTTGAAGCTCGTACGCAAGGCAACTAGAGCTTCTACTTACCTGCTCTTCAGGTGGAATCGGCAACGGTTGACAGTTTATCCGACGTCACTCTCGATTGATATGGAGGAGATCACACAGAGCACATTTCTTGTCATACTGAAATATTGGCCCCAGTTGGAGCGCTTGTCCCTTGTCCTTGGTGGAGACTTTGATTGCTTTGGTAGGTTTGCCGAGCAGTTGCTCCACAAGGAGACACCTTTATGTCCTCAACTAGAAGAGATAGAGATGGAGGTGTGGTGGTATGTGAAGAGCCGAAACTGGAGAATGTGGAGAGAGGTGGCGAAGAATATGATGCTTGCAAGGAAGCATGGGCCGTTGAAAACTATCGCGTGGAGGAATAGATGGTTTAATTCGGAGTCGGTAATCCAAGAGAACTAGACGTAGATTGTGTTTGCTTATAAGACTGTTCTTACTTTTCGCCACCTCGATCCAGCTCAGAGCTCAGCACACAATCAACTGGTGTCCAAAATAAACCAAAATTATCCGTGAATTTATTATCAGTCAAGATTGTCAACGATCTTTTACGCTAGAACGAGCATACTATAGTCAGAATGGGTTCAATGCGGCTTCCAACCTTGCACTCGACCTCTTTTGGGAACACCTCTCGACTAACAGGTAGTCTTCGCTACACTTGACTCTACAGTCGAAATTGAACGATAATCTAGTTAATGCCAGCTCAAACACTTCCAGAAGAAATTTGGGGAGAAATTTTCGAATGGGTTTGCGTGGACACGGGTGTGCCGAGCCGCAAACTTGCACTCGTTTCTAAACACTGGAAGCAGCTAATTCTCGGTCTACCCAGACTTTGGAGTAAAGTGGAAGTCGACATGACGACTCAACACCCGCCCGAAGTCATTCTTGATCGGCTCGAACGACGTCTTCGTCACGCAAGGGACGTAAATCTGGACGTAGTGATAATTAACACATCGAAATCCTTCTGGATCGACAACAGTCACTATCTAAACTTATTCAAAACGCTGGTGAAACTTGGGCCAGTCGAGCGTTGGCATTCGCTTCAGATATGCGATTACCACAGTGATGATCCACTGATTTTGAATGAAGTTCTCACCGGGAAGTTTTCATCCTTGAGAGTCCTCATAATTGTTTATGACACCTGGCAGACGAGACCTGGCATGCATTCAGATCTAGTTCGATTAGCTGTACACTCCAGACCCTCTTTGAAGCACCTTGGCCTCTATACAGATCAGCTCCCGATCAACCTAGAACCTCTTTTTCAACAGCAAGCAATCACAACATTCTCTGGTAGGGTGAAAACCTTCCACATGCTACCACAAGATTTCCTTGCCAATCTACGTGAAGTGAGGCTTGATTGCGCTCATTCAGGGTGGTTCAAACCAAATGCACCAAAGGCGCTTCCGCAATGTAGGGCTACAATCACCAATTTTTCGCCCTGGGCCGTGACTACCATAGATGCACGAAATGTCACGATGCTTCATATCAGTGTGGCCCTCAACTCGGGAGTATTCCTCGCCCCATTTGAACTGCCTAACTTGCACACACTACATTTATCTCCTTGCGTTCCTCAACTCTTGGAGGTCTTCAACGCCCCAAAAGTACAGGTCCTCAAACTATCACGGGCCCACGAGGGAGGGAAGTCTAGATCGCTGAAGATGGTGCGGCATGATCACAAAGCCCTCGCTCACCTCCTCTTCCAGAAAACTCGACAGCTTTTGACGATTTATCCTATCTCAGTCACCATCGACGTCATGGGGATTACAAATACGACTCTCCTCGTGATGCTGGAAGCGTGGCCGCAATTGAAGCACTTGTCCATCGTTCTTGACGACAGCTTCGAATGCTTCGGAATATTTGCCAAGCGATGGCGAGACCAGAAGTCACCCCTATTTCCTAATCTAGAGACCATGTATATGGAAGTGGATTGGCATACCAATGGTCGAAAGTGGAATAGGTGGAAAGTGTTGGCGAAAGAGATGATGCTGGCGAGCAAAGATTTGCCGTTGAGAAGTATTATATGGAGAAACAGCTGGTTTGGGGTCGAATCCATCACGCAAAATAATATGTAGCCAGGTAACAAATTTGACTATTTTGACTGCATCACTCAACAAAAATAATTTCATTCATGCGACGTGCCCAAAGGCAACGAACGTTTACAGTAAGTAGGTCAAGTCCCTTACTCTCACAACGTGACTTCCCTAGCTGCTTCCGTTCGAATGCACGCTCCTCATAAAGTGCGGGGAGCAATATAGCGAGGTCACCATGTGCTGATTAGGCTTTGAGACCGCATATAGTGGGTAACCCGTATGCCTCAGTCTCAATGCATATTGCTTCCCATTCGAACTGAAACCTCTTCTTCAATTGCAATCCATCACCGGCCTTGTTCGGCACTCTGATCCCTCAACACGGTACTGTATGACGTATTCCCCGGCCTAAATCAAAAAAAGATCAACGGTGAGTTTGGATTTCTATACGGCGAGTCACCCTCGAAGGTTTCCTCTGGTCCAGACACCAGCCACTTCTCCGTGTCCTGTCTGTCACGAAGCAGACGATAATATAAACGAAAGACCACCTCTGTGATAGATTCCAATTGCAGTGCGAATGGGTCAATGTAGCCACAATGAGGGAGTAAAATGACGGACGACGAAGTAAATACCCGAAGTGAGCATATAAGATGTAGGCGCTGGGCGCTGGCTCTGTCGCCGAGCTCCGTTCTCGATAACTTGTCTCCAACCTCGACTTGTCATATTATAGACGGTTTCCATATTCCACCTATCCACACGCATATATACCTTTCTACTTGCTTAGAAGGGCAGAAAAATCGACTATACTCTCGTGATTCGGCCATCACGCCAATGCCCATCCGGACGTTGCCGCTGGAAATCTGGAGAGAAATCCTGGAATGGCTCTATGCGGATGGGGAGATACCAAGTCGAAACCATGCTTTGGTTTCTAAGCAATGGAAGCATCTCCTTCTCACTTTACCGACACTCTGGAGAAAAGTGGAGGTCGACACGACATCTCCAGGCAAACCAGAAGTCATTCACGATCGGCTCGAACGACGCCTTCACCACGCAAAAAAGACCACCCTTGATGTAGTGTTGTCTAACACGTTGCGAACACTTGATTTCACGCAGCGCCACTACCTGGACTTGCTCAAGACGCTCGCCAAACTTGGGCCAATTGAGCAGTGGCGCTCCCTTTTCATCTCTGACGATCAAGTTGGCAATGGAACTCCTCTCCATACCATTTTTGTGGGGAGTTTTACATCTCTCCGGGCCCTCATCGTTCACGGATATGCATACTCACCTGGAGCCAACATCAACGCGTCAGGCCCGTTTACCGGTTCATCTTCGGGCCTATTTGAGGTAATAGTACGTTCTAAACCTTGTTTACAATATCTTGGTTTCAATACATCCCACATTCCATTCGAGCTGGAACCTCTTCTTCGACTCCCATCTATCTCAACTTTCTCCGTTACCATGTATTCCATCAACAACATTTCGTACGAGTCTTTCCCCAAATTACGGGAGATAACGATTAACACCGAACAATCGTTTGCAACTAGTCAAACCCTTTCAAAGATCCCTTCCCAAATCAACGTCACCATCCTTCGCTTCATGTCTAAAATAGCCAAGACTACACTTCTGAAGGACATAAAAGTCCTTCACATAGATCAGTTCTCGGATCTGAGACAAAATGATGGTCCGCTGGACCTACCCGCTCTCCATACACTGCGCATACGCCCTGGCGAACCCAATTTGTTGAGGTACTTCAAGGCCCCACAGGTACAGGTCCTCAGTCTATTGAAGGCGCACAACCAGGTGGAGTACGCAGTGTCGGAGCAGGTTCGAAGAATGTTCCAAGCGTCCATCCAGGCTTCCATCGTGTCACTCTTCCAAACGGACAAGCACCTTTTGGCGATCTATCCCGTCACTCTCACGATGGATCTCGAGAAAATAACCGATGGTACACTCGTTGCCATGTTAGAGGCCTGGCCTCAGCTGAAGCACTTGTACATCGTTCTCGATAAGCACTTTGATTGCTTTGGCGTATTTTCCAAGCGATTTATGGATACGAAATCACCGTTTTGCCCCAAACTAGAGGTCCTACATATGGTAGTGTGGTGGAACAAGGATAGTGAAAACTGGCAGAGGTGGCACGAGGTGGCAAAGACGATGATGCGGACGAGAAAGGGCGGATCGTTGGAGAGTATTATATGGAAGAATAACTGGTTCGATGTAGAATCACTGACCGGAGAAACCTATAATTAGGTGGTACACACTACAAATTGAAGAGTGTCATATGGAGGAACAGCTGATTTAGTTCAGAGTCTGTGAAAAGGGATATTTGTTGCTAAACGGCCACGAGTACGTCGCTATCGGTAGTTTGGAACTTGTAAATTAGACGCTCAATCAGATATAATGTGATATCTATGGAGCCAATAGTCAAACGAGATGATATAAGTGCATAGTAAGAGTGAGATTCTAGATACCGTAGCAGTCTCAGCCGGAGTTTAGGCCGGTCGTAAACGGGCATATCTCCAGTCGGTACTTGCGGTGCTTCTGTTCCTCACATTCGTATACGTATATGAGTACACGTAGAAGGTGACGTGGATAAAGGATATCGATCGAAACTTGTTCAGGGTCACACTCCATCATTGCTAGCATAGTTCCACATGTCGACTTTTAGGGACAAGGCCGCCCCTCTCCATTTCAGTCTACGAGTTGACATCCTTAATTCTTGGGAGGAAATCCATTGGTAAGAACAAAGCATGAGTAGAACGGATCGAAGCAACATGATTTAGCAAAGGTCTCTCAAGCGTTTGAGGATATGAGAAGAATGACGATACATTTATGCGTGACAAAACACACCCTCCCACCTCGGATCATTCCAACGTGACCAAAAGAGTACATAAGATCGGTCGTGACCCCTCAAAAGTGCTTGGAGATACTCCCTGTTGCAGCGGTCTCACCTAGAGACCATGCTGGCCCATATTCTAAACCTGTGCCGCTTGACGGGCTCCTCTATGGGAAGGAAAAGCTGTATCAGCACATGTATAGTGACCAAATCGGTAGAACGACGCACCTGGCTTGTGTAGAGCTCACTAGAATGTCCACTACATCGTCTTCGTTATCAGAGTTCAACAACTGGATACCCTCTTCCTTTTCTATGTCCTGAACCCAATCAAGGAACCCAACTTCTTTGGCGATACAACCGAGGATGAACATGACCAATCCAAAAATGAAAATGATGATCGTAAAAATCTCTTGTATGCCCCAGGTGTCGTGCGGGATTGCCGCAGCGACCATGTACAGAAAGGCTCTGAACCGGAGGTGAGCGAAGATGCCAAATTCTTGACGACGGAGAACGAATCGGTTTCCGCACTTGTGGAATAGTCGACAGAGAGTGTAGATGATGTCGTAGACAGCAAAGGGGATGAGATAAAGAATGGACAAGCGTATTGGATTTAATATGAGGCCAAGAATGACGGTAACCAGGATGAGAACAGCAGTGAGTAGATGCCAGATGTGCATAAGTATGCGCACGATGCGCTTTCCTTGATGGGGTTCCTCGGGCGATGCAAGGTCGGTGATAGTGATGGAAGGAGGCATATTGCAAGTGTGACCGCTGAGTTTGAGATGAGGAGTAGATGAAGTACTTGACTTTGCACTCTCCGAGGGGGCTGCCTTTATAGTGACAAGAAGCAGTGCCCCGCAGTTCGGTAAACGAACCGTATACCCACGACTGAGTGGATAGCACCCTT